>QLNU02014176.1:176283499-176296724 GCA_006491805.2 Dysdera silvatica | reverse complement strand
GTAATTAGATTATTAATTTCATGGTTAAGTAAACGTCATCAAGCAGAAGCACACTACTTGGTTAGTATCTGTTATCCCTGTAAAGAGTTGTTAACAACAAGGCCTTAACCAGAAATTTTTTCGGGGAGGCAAAAAATGTTCACAATCTCGCAAATAAATAAGTATTGGTAGCAAAACCATTTCGGAAGTGTGGGGGGAGGAGGAGGCTTGGGACCCCCTCTGTCTACGGCCCTCATTAACAACAAGCTGCCTTTCACTGGTATACTGTCCCCCCACCCCCCCAAATATTTTTTATGCTGTCGGCGTCATGCCTTGGGTTCTCAACGCTTGTGAGGTACATCAAGTCCATTTAACACGAAGAAGGGGAAGTGCCCTCGTTGCATCTAAGCAATCTATTTTTGACCTACGGTCTATAAATCAGAAGTTAATTGAAGGTTTTTGAATTTTGTATGTTCCAAGACGATTTAACGGGTAATTTGAAATGGACGAAAAAGCTATAAATAATTGCAATATATCATTAAAAACATGCCGTCAGACAGCATACTTTTCATGGGCACAAGGTTCTCCTTCTTCTTTGCCGAGTTTTCAGCTTTAATATTGGCCATTATCCGACACGATTGGAGGACTTACAGACCGCGAGACTCTCATCCGTAGAAAAGAGAACAAGAAATCAGGAGTACGTAATTCGTTAACCTGCATATTCATTGAACCGTCTGTTGATTAAGTCGTCGGAATCATTACGTCATAGAGATACACAGAACGGGATTTGAATTGACCTGAGAGTCCTCTAATTGCGTGTTTTCGACCGATTCCGATAAGAGTTTATTGGTCCGAAATAAAGGGAACTGGCAAAAAAAAAAAAAAAAACTATTATGAATATGAACGGCTGCTTAACGTTAAAATAAACAGAAAGATTTTTTTTATTTTTGAATAAAAATTCGTCTCGTCCTCCAAGTTAGATTATCATTCGACCATATCATTAAGTACTCGAAAACGTTTAAGGGGTCACTTGCGAAAATACTTTTAAAAAAATATTTTTTTTTCTTTATTCTAATAAAAATATGGGTTCTTACCTTTCAAATCACACTAATGGAACGCGTTTAGGTATGACGTATAGGGGCGCCGAGAGTCAAAGCGGGACCCAAGGCCCACTTCGACCGGCCCGAATGACGCCCTTCCCTGGGACCGGTACCCTACAGCATAGGTCTTTGCCAGCGCCGGCCCCTAGCCTTTATCCAGGCCCTCTGATGCCCCCTCTTGTCGGTTCTGATTACGTAAGCACCTTTGGGGGAGGGGGTTGCCCTTGTGCTTATTTTCCTGTGTTAGCCAACGTTAGTTTTTGCATACTGGGTGGTTGAGGTTGAAATGATTGAAATATTGCTTACGTAATACTTGAACGCTCTCAAATGTTTAGCTTTGAGCTAATTAGAACTATTTTTAAACGAATTTTACAAATGCAAAAGACGCAAATTTAAATGCCCAAAATGAAACAAAGGCGTTCTTTTAAAGTGATAGCTTCTGTCTGTAGCGTTCCCAGAATATTCCCAAAGGGGGGCCAGATGGAAAAAAAAATGGTCAGAGGCAATATCAATTACGGTTGTCTTTTAAGCGCAGATTCAAGGAGGGGGGCATAGTACCCCCAGCTGGAATCATATCATGGAAAATAATATGAAAAGTACGGGACACTTGGCTAAAAGTGGGAATAGGGAACAAACCACAGCCCCCCTCCCCCGCTGAAAAATTTCGGGATCCGCCCTTGTCCTTTTGTGTGCATTTATCATTATTAAATTACTAATAATTCTACAGTGCAAGATACTTGAATTATTAGAAGTAGTACCAGATTATGTTCATAAAATTTTACAATGGCCAGCCCTTGTCCTCCATAAAAAATTACCGTTTTGATAATAGGTTTAAGAATAACCCTATTCTGCAAAACTTGCTTTTGCTTGCCCTCTGTCCATTACTTCATCCACAGAAGCCTTTTTCTCTTCCACGACCCTTAAAAAATCATCGCCTTTGAGAACCGAATCCATATGACAAAAAAGTTTTATGTCAGTTGAACTTCTCCGAGGTCTTTCAATTATTAAATCCATTTGAAACAAATTGATCCTTGGCTTGTGTCGATCTTAAATCGACTTCATGGGGTGAAAAGAAAACACAAAATTTTCAATAAGCACTGTCTTCTTTCTTTGAGTAAGCTATATACTTATGCTTACTCATCCAAGGTAAGCAGAAATTTCGCCTGTGGTGAGGTTTTCCTTGACTTAATACAGCACAAGTGATAGTCGTGGGAAAATTTCAATTTGCATATGGTTCCCAAAGATTTTCAGCACTGTTATCCTACCTTCATCAGTGAGGTTAGATTTCTTCACATAAGTAAAAATATCTGCAGTCAGAATTTCCACTTCAACTGTGTTTGATATTATGTTTTGCTCTACCTTTACCTCTTACAAAGTTGTTTGAAGACAGTCGCGGGCCACTGCTGTTGCTTTTCTCAAGAGCAGTCTCATCAATGTCACCAGAGTGCAGGGAAATGTTATTGGGATTATCACTATTTTCAATCTTACTTTAAAAAAGAAATGACCAGTGTCTATTTGAGTAATAATTTTTCGCTTTGTTAGTCCAAAGGGGGGGGGCTCGGGGCCCCTATGTGGTTGCACCACCGGTTTCTGTTGCCAAAGGAGAACATTTCTTAAAAACTTGAATAACAACTGGCCTACGTTTTCCAGAGATCCGAAGACCCTTTACGGCTAACAATAAGAGAACTAAATCTCGGATTATAGTGGACATTTAGACCATAAACACCTTTGTTTGGGGGGTGGGGGGGGCATCGTGTGTGCGGGTTGGTGTGTTGGAAGTCGAACCCGGTTTAACGGCATGTTTGATGAAGGCTTTACTATCACGCGCACCACAAGAACATGGATTACATAATTAGTTGCTAGATTTTCTGCAGGAAATTAGATTTACTCACAAAACCGGCTTTAGCGTTTTGTAGAGCACACGGCTGCAGCGGCGATTCTCTCCACCCGATCGATGAGTTTCCTTTTTCTCCCCTTTTTAAGTAGAAGCTCCATTTTTTGTTTAAAGGTCAGGGGCATTCACAGGATTTCAAAAGGGGCTGAGGTGTTTTATGAAAGAATGGGAGCGCGCTTTTGATGGGAACAATATTTATTGTCTCTCGTAAGGAGTTTTATTTTAAAGCTAATAATGTCATTTGACTTGTATTTTGGGAGGTAACTCCGGACCTCTCTCCTTGTGGACGGACTCGATATTAATTAATGTATTTAAAGGTCGATTATTATCGCATTTAAAGGCCAACTATTATCGCATTTAAAGGTCAATTATCATCGCATTTAAATGTCAATTATTATCGCATTTAAATGTCAATTATCATCGCATTTAAATGTCAATTATTATTGCATTTAAAGGTCAATTACTATCGCATTTAAATGTCAATTGTCATCGCATTTAAATATCAATTATTATCGCATTTAAAGGTCAATTATTATCGCATTTAAAGGTCAATTATCGTATTTAAAGATCAATTACAGTATTTAAAGGTTAATTGTTGTATTTTGTTAGATGCTTCTTATTTTAGGGCGGTAACTCCGGATGCATTATATTAATTAATGCATTTAAACGTCAATTATTATCGCATTTAAAGGTCAATTATTATTGCATTTAAAGGTCAATTAGTATCGCATTTAAAGGTCAACTATTATCGCATTTAAAGGTCAACTATTATCGCATTTAAAGGTCAACCATTATCGCATTTAAAGGTCAATTATTATTGCATTTAAAGGTCAACTATTATCGCATTTAAAGGTCAACTATTATTTTGTCTTTTGTCAGATGCTCCTTTCTAGTTGACATTTTGCTTAATTGATAATATTTGTACGTAAAACTGAGATTTTCAACATTTATCGCAAGTACAACAAGTTTACGGGGTTCTCCTTTATTTTCTTCCATCTTTTCTGGAGTATCTTTTATTTTGGAATATCTATTTCTGAAGTATCTTTATTGAATAGATGAAAACTAATACACGTCCCGATTTCCGGAGCGTGCACGATATCGCGATTTTTCAGGGCTTGCGATTAGGGAGAAGGAAGAATAGTGGACGACGGTTTCTGAGCATGCGCTGAAAACCAAAGAATTGAAAGGAAATCTGTCATGTGGTGGCGCAACGTAGTAACGCGTTTGCCTGGTGCGCAGTTAACTTGGGTTCGACTCCCAACGGTGAAAAGAACACTTACTCAGAGATCTCATAAAGATCGCACTGCTCACTGTAGTCCAGGGTTTGGTTCCCTAAGCCTTAAGAGGTTCGGATTCCTTAGAAAATTGTAGCTCCAGAGGTTCGGATTCCTCGGAAAACAGTAGGTCCTGGCGCAGCATGACCATTGTAGTCCTTGAGCCGTAAAACCATAAATAAACAAAGGAAGTCATCTATGGCAAAGCTGGGGGTTCCACTGCAATATTTACCTAACAAAGGACGTCTAGTTTTCCACGTGATTGATTCATTGTGTTTTACGGTGCAAGGAAAACTGAGTTCACGCTGCACTGGAAATTAGGGTTTTCTTAGGGATCGGAACCCCTGTTTTCTGTAGAACCCTACCTCGGACAACGGTGGACAGAAAAGATAACGCGGGTTCTACGGCGCCACTGAATCCTTGTTAGCGCCACGAGAAAGGAACACGTTGTCACAGAGCACTGGAGTACGCAGGGGGTGTTGATGGGGTATATTATTTATAATATTATTTTTATAATTTATAATATTATTTTTGTAACCCCTCCCCCATTGCAATGAAATTTATATTTAGCATAGGAATGTGTGAGTTGTAGCTCTGTAATCCCCTTGAGCCTATAACCCCTGCAATGAACTTTCTTCCAATGAACTTTCTTCCTATGCCAATGATTTACTTACAATCGCCGAGAAAATATTAAGGAATTTACAGAAAGAATTTCACTTCGTCAAAAATTTGTCATATTTGACAATGGGGGGGTCCCCAACCTGGGGTGTCTGTATCCCAAGAATGGATTTAGAGGGGAGGGTACCCCTACCCGGAAAGTAATAAATTCACATGTATTATCTATCTACATTGGCTCTTTCAAGATTTGCAACCCCGAAAATATTTTCTGGGTCTGAACCTTTGTCCCATCCCTGGGGTGTACGAGGTGGAATTTCAGGGTGTGACACAAAGGCTGGTTTCTTAGTTTAAATTACAATTTACATACAAAAGGTTAAACACTGGTAAAATAGCAATGACAAAAAAAAAATCACGAGCTTTCGGACATGGCAACAGTCCCTTCATGGAAGTAATTGAATAACAAAGTTACAAGAAGGGCGTCGTAATAGCACGCATGCCACAGGCTTGCTTCCGACGAACACAATGACTCCTGCTTTTTGGGTAGTAGCATAGATATATTTTCTTTTTGGAAGTGAGGTTGACCCCCAAATAAACAAAATATGAAATAAAAAGCTTTTATTTTGCTTTTCTTGTACTAACTAACTTAATTATTTTACAAGATCACTGCTGAAAAATAGAAACTAACGTGAGCTACTGTTATTTTTCAATAATCGGAACAGACTAATGATGAATAATTAATAAACTGTACGTTAAAAGTGTACAAAATTTTATTTATCTGGATTTACAGAACGATTTTTCTGGCCTTCTGATTAGCGGGGGAGGGGGGACCGGGCCCCCAGAGCATAGGTCCTTGCCAACGCGGACCCCTAGACTTCACACGGGCCTCCGGGCTGAAATCCCCTCTTCTTGTCAGCCCTGGCTACAAGTCATCACTAAACAAGCAGCAAGTGTCCCTTGAAAAGTGGCAATTAAATATATTAGAATTAATTACTACAATTTGTATTTGCATTTTACATATGTATTATATTAAAAACTTTTTTTTATTTATTGTTTAAATCTCGCAGTATTGTATGAGATTCAAATACTGGAAATTAGGCTTATCCTTATCTTTAAATGGATGATGTAACTTTTGTCGGTGTGCGAACGGTGAGCAAGCATTTTTTGTGGGGTGTAGGGCACGAAAAAGGTTGGGAAAGTCTGCATTAGACGAACAGGGGTCATTAAACCCCACTTGTGAAATTACCAGTTTAAAAAGAAAGATTTGAGCGGACGAACCAGACAGACCAGAGAAGTACTTTAGTCTTTTTTTTTAAAAAAAAAAGAGAGAGAAAGGGAAATTATCAAAACAATCTAACTAAGCGCACACAAACACACCAGCCATACAATTGACTCCACACGGTCCCGGTTTATTGCTTTTAATATTGTAAGAATTTTTTTACGGTAGGACAAACGTTACGCAGTTAATTTCCGAGAAGAACGAAATTAAATCCATGGTTCAGCGCCTTTTCGAACCGATCCGCAAAAAGTAACAAAATAAAGGTTGCCTGACGGTCAATGATCTTGGGGCGAATCTATTTACTACCTTGGCGTTGGCATCGGGATATTTTTAGGCCACTTTTTTTGGCCTGTTCAAAAGCATTATTTACGTCTGGAGAGAAATCAGCATCCCTGATGCCAACTTCTCCGATATAAATTCATTCAATGAAAGTATTTCAAAGAACCATTATTTTGAAGTTTTACGTTCTAAGATCGACCAATGGGGTCAATTGAAGCGGATTTAAAGCAGTGGCGTATGAAGAGGGGTGTTCAGGCCCTTCCCAATGACTATTGAAGCACATTTTTCTTTGCTGCTGAATCATGTACGATTTTTTTAAAACTCCTCTTTCCCACAATTTTTGAATTGCTGCCTGGTTCAGAGGAGCCAATTTATTATGCTTATACAAATATTACGTAAGGGACAGACGGAGGCGTTTTCGTGGCTGCATCTAAGAGATTATTTTGGCACTTTTTCACGACTGAAGCCCCCCCATTCACTATTCAAGCCCGATCACGGATCGGACCGTCAATTCCTGTTGGATTTAGCTTTTGGCAACCCGACCGGCTCGCCTGTTTCCATTACACTTGACAAACCCATACACTGACAACGCTTCACAAACTGTAGCGCTAAGATTCATTAAAAGCCCCCATTCATATTCTTCATCATTCCTTTAATCAAAAATACGGAAGGTGCTATATATATGTGGGTTTATTCACTGGCAAACACAGGGGGGGGGGGTAAAGGGGGCCATGGGCACCAAAGCGGCCCCCCCATGACCCCTTCCCTGTGCAGTAGCATAGATAGTTTTTCATTTTAGAGGTGGGGGGGTGCTTGAGCCCCAAATGAACAAAAAGTATGAAATAAGAAAGCATTTTTTTTTACTTACTTACTTATTACTTAATTATTTTACAAGATCACTGCTGAAAAAAGGAACTAACGTAAGCTACTATTATTTATTTTTTTAATAATCGAGACAGGATAATAAAGAATAATTAAAAAACTATGCATTAAAAATGCACAAAATCTTATTAATCTGGATTTAGAGAACAATTTTTCTTTCCTTCCGACTAGCGGGGTTCGGGGGAGGGGTCAGGCACCCCACAGCATGGGTTCTTGCCAGCACGGGACCCTAGACTTTATCAGGGCTGTAGCCCCTGCTGCCCCTCTCTCGTCCGCCCTGAATGGGGTTTTTTCCCCCCATTGCAATGAAATCTTGTGTATTTAATTACAGGAATACATAAGCTTTGTTAATGTAGCAGAAAAAAGAGACATCGCTATGGTCTGGAGTTGAACTAGGGTCACTCCATTAGATCCAGAGTGCCTTAACCGCTAGGCCACCAAGGCACACAAATGACACTCCCTTTCTTCGTGTATATAAGGTTGTCATGAGATATTATTACACTTCCAAGGGATAACACAATTGTTAAAATGGTTAACACAAAAAGCCATAAGGGCAGTGCTTGAGGCATCAAGGGAAGGGTCCACCACTGAATATCCCACTGACATACTATGGAAGCCGCATAAACATAAATATTAGTTTCCATCTTACTGTGAGTTCGCTACATTTTAAAAATAAAATTTTATTTTTAATTATTAAAACAATTGTAATAAACATTTTACAGCAACATATGGGTATGATCAAAGAATGCAAGGCCGCAGCCGAGTCTAATTAAAAATTTAGAGAGAGTTTGAGGAGGGGGGGGACGGTCCTAAGATCCTCCCCCTCACCTCTGAATATGAGCATGGTAGATTATTTCTACTGTTCAAAGAGAACAAAGGTCATGCTGCACAAAAAGTCACCAAAACATGAAAAAAATAGTAAAAATCGAGAAAGAACATAATCACTGCTATAGGATTAATCTATTTAGTTTCAAACTCAGAAATTGATGAGCTACAGTGTTATCTCCCATAAGGAACATCCCAATTTAAGAGATGGTTTCTCTGGTCCCCAGTCCCTTTGAATAGGGATGCATGTGCCTCTGAAGAAGGGACATCTCTATTTAAAGGACAAAATATCTGGTCCATGGGTGTCCCTTATTGGGAGGCAACACTATACTTAAAATCTTTTGGATTTACATCCTAGAACTCTACAAGGATGACTTCACTTGGCCTCTGAATTACGATATATTTCACACGATTACACTTACTGAAATCGAATCCAGCCTAGAGTGAATTCTAAGGCTGTAATTAAAACCAATGAGACACTAACAGGGCCGCCCTTAAGCGGGGGTGAGCGGAGCCCATGCCCTGGGCCCTGTGAAGCGTAATTCTCAAATTTTTAATTTTTGTAATATTGAAAATTTCCCCAAAAATATTTTTGCTTTGGCTTTCGCATTTTGTGCTATCTAGTGCTCATACAGTATTTCATTTTTTTCTTACTTGTATATGTATGGGCCACTGAAATAGGTTTTGCCCTGGGTCTTGCATTAGCTAAGGATGGCCCTAGCCACCGAGGCACTATTTATAATGTGGCTGAATATGACCATATAATCACAAGCATTTGAAAATGTCCATGTTTATCCAGGTTTAAATCTAGATCCCGCAAATGTAAGACAGTGGATAGCACCATTCAGATATCCGACATACAACTTCAATTCTAAACTTTTGCCCTTGATAAACCACTGCAGACAGGAATACAATGATTTGAGACGTTATAAATATAACAACACATATCACTTACCTAATGCAGGAGAGGATGGTGGTCCAAGTCCTACGATGCATAGACATCGTACGATATAAGCATCCTAGATTAAGTGTGGCCAACTCACCATTAGTGGCATAGCAATTAAAAAATTATGGGGTGGAGCCTCAAGCAGTTTTAAAGAAGGTCATATAATGCAACGTTAAGAAAATAATGTGTTTTAATATATAGGGCCTGAGCCCCCCACTTACACCACTACCCACCATGCAAGTTGGTAAGGCGAACCTACGATTTCACGAGAATCTGAATCGATATCCTCAATAATAATGTGAATCCTTAATATATAGACCTATATACAACAAAATCTGCCTATAATGATATTCCAAGGATTGAGAAAAGATGTATAGTAGAACCTGCTGAAAGTGACCACCTTTGGGACTGATTTGCAATCACCATAGACAGATTGTCACTATACATGACAGACTTTGGTATACGCAAGACTAAGTCCCTACCAGTTCTCTCTTATAAAAAGTGATAATTTTATTCAGGTGGTCAGTTTGCTAGGTTCCACTGTAGATATAGGTAAGGTTGAACATAATACACTCTGCATCTGTTAGGATCGGGGGAAAAAATGTTATAGACAGATTTCACTGTATGTATATACACTATAGGTCACTAACTACAAAAATCTAGTCACCGATAGTGACTAAATTTCTGCAATTGGTGAGTAAGCAATCTTCGTTTCCTATATTAGGTTCTATAGTTTTGTTCTTGAAGGGGGGTGAGTATGATTTGTCGGGATTTGTCAATCCTTGTGTGTGTGTGTATATATATATATATATATCATCATCATCATCATCATATTCAACCATTATCTATCCACTGCTGGATGAAGGTCTCTCCAAATGCTTTCCACACAAGTCTATCCTGAGCAATTCGCTTCCAAGTCACCCCAACCTGTTTCTTATTTCACTGCACCATCTAATTTGAGGGCGTTTCTAGGTTCTTTCGTTCTTCTTTAAATCCACCCTCTTACATACTTGTTTCCTAATGAGCTTCTGCCTTTCTAGTTTAGTATTTAAGTGCATTTTACATCTCACCATTCGATGATCACTTCCAGTATTAAATCTGTTCAGTATGCTGCAATCTTCAATAATTGATTTCTTGTTTGCCAGTATATAGTCAATTTCGCTGGTTCCTCCATTGGGGTGTTTCCATGTCCATTTTCTTTGTAGTTTCTTCTTAAAAAATGAATTCATGATGCTAAGATTTTCAGCTTCGGCAAATTCTATGAGTTGATCGCCACGTTCATTCCTTTCCCCGTATCCGTATTTACCAACCGATGTCTCTCCTTGTTCCTGTTGTCCAATTCTTGCATTAAAATCTCCCATGATGAGCTTGATGTGTTGTTTCCCCTTGGTATGTAGCTGTTTGATTTCTTCATAGAATTCCTCAACCTCCTCGTCGGTATGGCTTGATGTTGGTGCATATGCCTGTACTATCTGAAGTTGGTATCGCTGGGTTAGTTGAACAACGAGCCTCGCTGCTCGATCTGACGTGCTTTCGACTTCAAGAAGGTAGTCTTTAATTCTTTTGTTGATTAAGAAGCCAACACCACTTGTTCTTCCAGTTTCCGTTCCTCTATAATAAAACAAATGTCCACTTTTAAGTTCCACCAACTCTTCACCTTTTCTTCTAACTTCACTGAGTCCTACAATGTCCCATTTGATCTTGTCAAGTTCTTCTTCCAATTCCTGAAGTTTTGCTTCAGAAGCAAGGGATCGTCCATTAAACGTAGCCAAGGTCAATAACAAACGGCAGCCTGGGCCATTCCAGTGATTCTTAGCACCCCCTGCTTTCATGCCACACTGACCGCTGCCTTGATCAGGAGCACTCCAGCACCTGGAGACTAGGGGCCATGGTTTCTGGTGTGTCAACATAATGGAGGAATTAGCCATAATTTCACCACGCTGGCTAGACGGGTTGGTGAATTAGCCCTCCCCTTCCGCCTTTCTATCCGTGTAGCAAATATTAATTTGCCACATAAATAGAAAGCTCAGCCTGCACCACTTGAAGGCGGGGTAGGACACTAGGTTACTGGCCTGGCCGGTTCCACACATCGTCACATACGTTCAGCGTGTGGGTCTCCTTCCAGTTAGATACCAGCAACCCTTTTGCAGGCCATATATATATATATATATATATATACAGGGTGTCTCAGCACCAGGTTCACGAACTTCTAGGAGGGGTAGGGTACACCTAGATGACTCGGAATCACATAGCAATGCTGGTCGCAAACCACTCGCAGCGCTAGTTCTAAAACCGTCCTGCATGTACAAATAGTTACAACCAGTGCATGAGAAGCACAAATTGCGATGTCCTAATTAAGTTGGAAGGTCAAGGCCATGTAATCAGAGCCAAGAGATGGGGGTGCAGAAGGGACTGCAGCCTTGGGCCCAAGGAAAGTTCATAGGGGCTGGTCGAAGTGAGCCTGGATGCCTGCGTTGGCTCTCCGCACCCCTGAATATCATACACCTTTGCTGGTGCCTATGCTATGCCTGGACCTATGCTGGTGCTTTTTATGCACCGGTTGTAAATATTTGTGATGATGGACGGTTTTATAACTAGCGCTGTGAGTGGCTTGCAACCAGCATTGCTATGTGATTCCGAATCATCTAGGTGTACCCTACCCCTCCTAGAAGTTTGTAACCCTGGTGCTGAGACTACATATATATATATATATATATATATATTTTATCCATCCACTGATGGTTGGAAGTCTCTCAAAATCCAAGTACCTTCCACACATCTATTCTGATCACTTCATATTATTCCAACCTATTTTCTTATTTCATCCATTTTAGCTGAGGAGGATTCTTTGTTCCTTGACAGTCTTTCAGAGTCAAACGAGAATTTTGATTGTCCATTATTGATCAACTTTTACAATAGGTTCAGCCCATTGACATGTTCAAGTTTTTACCCTTTAACAGCAAAGTCCCTAACTCCTGTTTGCTCTCTCACCCAATTATTTTTCAATCTCTCTTAGTTATTCCAAATGTGCATCTCTATCCATACTTCGTTAGGTTATTTATAATTTCTGGATTGCTTTGCTAGATTCCATGTCCCCGATCCATATGGGAGAATTGATAATATACACACCATAAACCTTTTTCTTCGAATACAACAGGCAATTTCCCTTCAGTTCAGTTGTGTTTTATGTCTAAGGATAGCAAAGGTCATGTTGTGCCGGGATCTGAAGTCTTCTGAGGAATCTGAACCTTAAGAATAAGACCTGGAGAACCAACTGCCGAACTATGACGAGCAGTTAACCAGTAAGCATTCTTTTTTAGCACCATTGGGATTCGAACCCGGGTTAATCACATGCTAGGCGAACAAGTTATCATTGCACCACAACAGGCCAGCAATTATCTCTTCAGAATAAAGATGTTTCTTCGTATGAATTCTTCGTTGACGTTGTCTCATCGAAAATTCGTTGATTTTCGATGAAAAGTCCACACCTAAAGAAATTTGCAAAGGCGGGGCAAAATTTTTAAGCGGCCAATTAATAATTTTTATCCGTTATGTTCAAGGGCATTAATCTAAGCATTGGAAAATGGAGAGCTGCCATGGGAACTACCTTGAAAAAAGTTCAAAATTCACAAATACTTGAAAAAGACTAATATGAAATACTCGCCAAAGGCATTGAATTAAGGATTTGGCAAAAGCACTGAAATCTCTGTCATGCTTCTAGTTATACTCAGTAAGATTAAGTGGCAAAATATTTCAGCCTCACTGGTGTATGCATGGGGGGGGTGTTGATGGGAGTTGAAACCCCCCCCCATTGCAATAAAATTTTGTATATTTAACATAGAAATATGCGAGTTGTAGCTCTGTAACCCCTACTTATGAACTTTTTGTGTAAGATTACAAGTGGCACAATCCTAAATCCACTGCTGCCTCCAGCTAGTTCTATCACTCTCAGTAACATACACTGAGGAGAGCTGATTAATGTTACAACCTTCACATTAAGTTCTGATTGACAAAAGCTATAATATGTACAGGAGGGTAGCAAATTAAACTTCATGGGGAGGGACTAAAAGTACCTTTATAAGAAACGTATCAAGTGATACGATGTTAAACAGAATGATGCATTTTGCTGTCCAATAGAGGAAAAGGCTTAAG
>QLNU02014176.1:176270400-176283399 GCA_006491805.2 Dysdera silvatica | reverse complement strand
AAATGTTTATGAATTAATAGCAGCTGAAATTAATATGCATGTAGTAAAAATAAAGGAACAGGCTAAATCTTTTACTTCAGACAATGAGTATGTTAAATAATTTAATTATATTATCATTAAGCAATTTAATTAAAATATTAGTAAATAATTATGATTTACATAATGACATTTGCCAAGCCTAAAGCGCATATACTTATTCTTTGTTTTTGAGTGCCCTTAAATATAAGTACAGTGCCTTTTTTTGTATTCTGATGTACCCTTGAAAATTCAAAATGCCCTCTTTTTTCAACTAGCACCCTGCTCCTTTTCAATCCTAGGATGATCTCTACTTTTCTTATTAATTAAATTATTCTCTCTGACTTTCTGATTGAAAATAATTCCCTTTCTTAATTGTCTTTCTAGGTAATATTAACTTTCTCAGTTTGCCACCAGGAATATTGCTATTAATCTTATCTGACAGAAAAACAGTCATTTCACTAAACCAATACCTGACTTCCGTTACAAGATGTCTTCATTCAAAAATTATTGACCACATTTAGACTTTCGTAGGAACCCCTGTATAGAGAGTCACACACATATTGCTATCTTAGGAAAAGATTAAAATATTGTTTCCATATTAAATACATGCTGCTTTTGCACCATCATAAATCGGGGACCTTTGTATATATATAAAAAAAAAGGTACTTCCTTATTATAGTGACCCCTGCAATTACGATTACGCCTTCTCAATTAAAATTTCACCAAGGTCACTGCCAAACTAATGAAGCACGAATGTGTAATAAAGAAATAACATTGTGGTTTCTTTAGGACTGCAAACATTTGGCGAGATTTTATAACCTTCCTTGGTGATATATCGTAGTTGCTTGGGTGATTCTTCCTTGGGAATATATAGTAAGGAAGTACAAAAAAAAAGTTTATTTCATTCAAAATATAGCGATAATTATGAACTCTTGGTTCATTATATATGAAGTTTTAATTTAACAAATTGTCATAATGTAATAACTGAATTTTTGTTTTGGTTTGTCATTTTTTGATTTGTTCTTAAAGTAACAAATGATTTGTCATAAGAAATAAATTATTCGTTTGTCATAAGCAGGGGTGGACTGGAGCATCCTCTCGAAGAGTGCATGCCTTAGATTTTCAGAGGGTGCGAGTCCTATAGCCCATGAGGATAGTCCGTCCATCCCTGGTCATAAGAAATAGATTATTTTGTATAATGTAATGGAATCTCAGAATTTAAGGAGTAAAATCCTTTTAAAAAATCCATTTAAAAAAATAAACATGTATACTTGCGAACTAAATATCACATTACGGTCTGAAATTATAACAAATACATCTGAATATGTTAATTTACCGTTTCGACCAGCGATTTTAATCGTGCAATTTTTTTTTTTAAAAATTGTGATTAAAATCAAATTTATCTTTTTCAAAACCAATGTTTTAAGTCAAATTTTTTTATTTTTTAAAATAAATTTAAACTAATTTTTTAAATAAATCAGTGGTTTAAATCTAACTTGATTTTTCAACACTTACGAAAAAATAATTTAAATAAAAATTACTTTCTTTTTATCATTTTGTAAACAGGGACGAATTTAGGTTTATGGGGGGGGGCAATCGCCCCACTTGAATGAAAATTTAACATTGAAAAGATACAAGGTAAAGGTCCAATGAGGTATCATTTCCAAAAATCAAGTCATTAATCATACCCACCCCCCTCCCCTCGAATGACCCCTAAATCCTGCCACAGTACAAGCAAAAAATTTTCTGATGATTCACAACAATTGTTTACATACAGTTTATAGTCAGCTATTTCTAAAGGTCAAAGTAGCGTGTAATTATAGTATTGGGTATAAAGAGCGATGTTGAAAAACCTTTTCCTGAAACCGATTTCTGTTACTTTAGATAAAGTTAAAAATAGTTTTAGTATTTCTACAGCAGAAGTTTGGAAAGATCTTGAGGACCTTGTTTATGACTCACCTCCCTACAATAAAGTGTTCAAAATCCACTATAAGCATGTTACAGCTTCAGCTCACTATTTGGTATATTTATTATCACCAAATTTTAAAGCAGAATGCTCATCAAGGAGTGAGAAGGAGCAAGCAATAGATTTTGTGAAAAAGAAATTCAAGGATACCTCATAATTAGGCATTATTCTTACATTTATTGTCCATGCACTTCTCAATGGTGTTTTATTTGAAGAAGAGACAGTGAAATCAATTTCCACTCTTCAGTGGCGAAAATCACTGGCCCCCATAAAAGAATATATTGGCCAAAAGGAACTCTGAGAGAGAGAGAGGTGATGCATAGCTAAAGGAACGTCTGCTGGAGTTAGAAGGATGTTTTCCATATTTGGACTTGTACATGTAGCGAATTACAAAATCAATTAGGAGTTGACAGGGCAGAAAATTCTTACATAAATAAAGCTAAATGAAAATTGTGATTTATTTCTAAGATATACAATCTTAAACAGAAAAATTCAATTTAAATAAAAACAAATCTGATTTTAATAAAAAGATTTTCATTGTTTTAAGAAAATTTTTTTATACCCTGGTTTCAGCATAGATTATTAAACATATTCATTTGACTACACCATCTGCAAAAGTGCAAGACAAAGACTTTTTTCATAATTTTTATCCTTAACTTTTTTTCTCAGTTTTTTTTTACCAAAATGATTGAATTTACGAAGTCTAAATTGTACGAGAAATCAAACTATAAGACCTCCTTAAAAAAATGTTTTTGTATTAAAATTTATACTTGCCAGCAGGGCCAGTGCCAAGGGGGGGGGACAAACTGAGCATTTGCCCCGAGTGCAGCTGCAGATTTACCAGCAGGCTAAGTATGCTGAAGTCAAGGGAGACAAATTTTCAGTAAGAAGTTTTCAAACACGGCATTGAATTTCTGGTGGTCAATTAAATTATTAATTGTGAATTCTTATGTCCAAATACATAACTAGGCATGGGCAAATGGAGATCTGCCGTGAGTGCCAATTTGAGAGAGGCTAAAAAGGTGCCAAATTCGCCAATACTTAAAAAAGGACAAATTTCAAATGATCACCAATGACATCAAATTAAGAATTTGATAAAAGCGCCAGAATTTTCGTTATGCCTCGAGTTCTGTTTGGTAATATTCGGCGGCAAAATGTGTCAGTCTACAGGCAGCAAAATCATAAATCTGCCTATGCCTGAACGACAGATTTTTTGGAATGGCAAAAAGGGATTATTATAAAAAAAAAATGTTTTAGGGCAGCTAAACAAGTGTTTAGCCCAAGCGGCACAATACCTAATGCCAGCCTTGTTCATCATAGATAATGTCCAAGTCTTGATGTTACCATATTTAATAATTTGGGGCTAATATTTGTCATTTTTTTAAACAGCATAATCTGTCCGTATCGATATTCAGTGATAAAGATATTATAAGATTAAATATTGCAGTCCGTACCAATGGAGAACATTATAGGCCAATTTTACTAAACAAATATGTTAATTTCTTATCACTGTTGTTATATCCATTTAATTATGAGAATTAGTTAAGATATAATTCATATATTTACATTCTAAGCAGTGACATAGCATGGCTTCAAAAGTGGGCCACCTCTAATTTTTCACCTTGCCTCCCCCCCACCCCACAAATAAAAAAGTAACATTTCACATGTATATCACCATGATAGTGGTGGTGATGGTGTATAGCTCATTCACGAAAACAGTAGCAAAAGCAAACAAATGTTTGTTTTAGCGAACGTTTGTCTGCGCCAAAAACCAGTTCTGAAATGACGTCCTCCCCTCTGCTGTAATCGGCTAGACCTTAGAAGGTTGGTTTTCTGCTAATGGCAGTGGCAGAAACTGGTTATAACCGGTTTTAACTGGCAGAAATTAATAAAAGTGCTTAAAACTGTACTGTACCGTTTAGTAAATGAAAGGTTACATTATTTATTATTAACAAATATATGTTTATATATATTAGATATATTTATTAACAAATATATATTATTACAATAATTTAGTATATTATAAAGCTTTATATTAATAATTTTAATAATTAAAATATTTTAAAATAATTAAAAAATACTAGAGTACATCAAAGATTTGTTACAAAAACCATCTTTCGCAGGCCATATTATTTAACTTATTATGCCTATTTCGCCTTATTTATCTTCTCTACCTCATTAGACCTTTGGCTATAAAATAAAAAGTAGCAACATTGACAGACTGGCTGTAAAAAAAAGCCTCAATGGTTTATGACCAATCGAATAAGCTGTATTACAGCCAATGAACCACACTTCTCTTTAAGTCCGTTATAAAGCATGTGGTATCTGTTTAGAAATATTTTAGAAATCATTACAAAGTGCTTGGCTAAAGGAAAACACGACACAGCGAAGTCACAAATACACAGCAATATATGGCGGAGGAATCGGGTCCATTGCTTGAAATATTTCCTAAAGAAACATCCATGTTACTCGCAGATCATGAAAATGATATGGATGATAAAGGAACTTTTCAAGTCATAAATAATCAGATGATTAATAAAGATGTAAAAAGACTTGTTGTGGCTCTTAATATTTATTGCTGTTACCCTGTTTGAGATTCGAAAAGATAATTTTTCTATTGCAGCTGCATGTGAAATTAACTCTAACAGATGATGATAATCTCATAGAAATGAATCAAAAAAGGGTAAAAAGTAAACTTAATCAGGCAATAACTCAACATCATATATGCCAGTTTACATCAACGTAGAATTCTCAAAATTATTGGAGGAGGGGGGGCAAGCACATTTTACATATGTTTGTACATAAAACAGTACATGTAAAATCGCAATTTATTTCAGATCTTTTGGGATGAGCTCTGGCCCCACGTGCTCATACAACACTACGCCTATGCCAGTTTATATACTTCATCCAAAGTACATGTGATCTAAATTGTCACAGGAGCAGGAAGAAAACACTATGAAATTCTTTAATGTCACTAACCCAAATTTTGTACTTCACATTATAGCTTCTTGAGCAAAATCAGCTCCTTTTCCTGAAACATACTACTCCAATAAAATCTTAGAAAATATCCAGACTTCTGTTTGGTGGCATAGTTTAAAGAAAACTATAAATGAAGATTTTGTACCTGTTTGTTTATGCAGTGATGATGGACTTGGAATATTTTTCTTAAGCTATTGGTCTATTCATAATAAATTAAGAAATTGTTTGAATTAGGAAAATTATTTTACAATAGACTGCTTCATTGAAAAGATCGGCAGGAACTTGAATGTTAGTTAATTTGCTATGATGTAACCAGGGCTATCTTGAAAAACATTATTGAAAGTATGCGGTGCTTGCTGCCTCAATCAAATAAGTATCGAGTCAAAATTTCTTGGGAGTACGCGGCACACACGGCGCGTACCCTTTGGGTACAGCCCTGGATATAACCTTCGAATAAATACTATAAACATTTTACTTTAAAAGGCCTTCTCTTTTGCCATTTGGGGTATTTTGTTAAGTTTTAAAGCACGAAATATTTATTTTCTGAGTTTCTGCCAGTTATTGCCACTTTTGTGACAAACTAATTTCGGCCATGTCGGTTTTAACTGCCTTGGCAGAAACTTGCCAACCCTGGACGTGAGATCCCTTTATTTCTAACAGTACCATCAGATTACTATTCGTCAACGAACTATGTATAAATTGTGACTTTTCGATCCAAAAGGAGGTGGTAGCAACATGGTGAGTGATTAGAGATGGCACACTGTCACTATACTCCATGGGTATGATTACAGTGGTGTCTTTTACGTATTACCCTTTCCATTAATTTAACGACTAATCATCACACTCCCACAAGTTCTGAAACTATATTATGGATCTAATGGGATTGATCAACGAAGTTAAATGTATATGACCTTCAACAGTACCAGGCAAATCCATACCAGATTCTGAAAACACCAAAAATTCCCCGAAAAGTTAAGTAAAAATTTTGGTAAAGACAGTTTATTTCCAGCGAACATAAAAATAAGAAATAAAACTAACATTTTGTAATTTTTAAAAAGAAATCCCGGAAGAGGCAAGTTGAAATTCCCAGAATTTGTGCAAATCCCGGAACAGAATTACCCCTGTAGTACATTTACATACAGCCATAGATATGTGAGCTCCAAGCCCCACCCCCATCTCAATAATGCTGAAAACTCTACATTGTCCTATACAGCTAAGCCTACTGGTCTAACGCAACTAGTGGGCTCGAACATAGTGAATATAACCACTAATATGCTATCCAGTATCAATGACTATAAGCCAGTACATAGTAACTATTCAAATATTGGCAGTTGGCGCATCTTTTTATATATAGTGGGTCACAGCAAAGGAAGAGAGCATGACAACTATAACATTTCATCTCGAAAAGCCTTCGCTGTTGCAGGGTAAGCTCTCTAAATACTAGAGTCGTGTCAAGCAACATTTACATCTTGGTCTTCTAAAAGTTTTATAACTAGCAATTCCCACTTGAGCAAACCAACTTGAATGAATAATTTCATTTTTCCATATATTTTAATTATTATAAAGAGACAGTCTCCCCACACACAAAAAAAAAAGCTTGTATTTAAAACTCCAAAACAGCAAATATTTCTCATGGATATCAATACACAAAAATATTCCAGTCGTAATTAGAACTTCCCATATATCCAGGTTTTTTGTTGTTGAAAGCTGGTTTACCCCACACCAAAAAAATTAAAGGTTTTAATTCTAAGTTTCAGGTATTATCTAATATACATATGTGAACAATAAATTGAAAAAAAAAAATAACCTATATATATATATACACATAATTTTACACTTACTTTGCAAAATGCAGTTTTCAAAATGTGCTCATTTGGGAAAAAAAATCACAAAACACGATTATAAATAAAAGTGTTAACATTTATTTCACAAATTTTCTCGTTCACACCCATTTTCTCATATCAAAAGGTCGAAGCTTCAGAGCGAAGGGACATCACAGGAAGAAATCCAAACTTAAAAAAATGAAAATCGACTAACGTTCGAACTGTTTATAAAGAAAAGTATGAAGTGAAAAAGTTCAGGTGCAAATTTTTAGAGCGAGGAGGAAAGATGGTTTCCTTAAACGGTGATAGTACAAATAAAAAAAAAATAACTGAACAATTGACGGCGTACAAAATTGTGAATAACGCTCTAGTGTTACATAGCGTATTTTCTAGTCCATTCTCGAGATAGTTCCTGGTATTTATTTCGATCTGTTTTGTAAATCCGGGCGATTTCCGGGACCAAGGGGTCGTCCGGATTCGGGTCGCAGAGCAGCGAGCAAATGGATAAGAGTACTTTGGAGATCGTGAGGGCGGGCGACCATTGCGAACGCAAGATATCTAAACAGATGCTCCCATTGCTGTTGATATTAGGATGGTAAATCCTGGTCGTAAACGATAGCTTCGGAGGTTTGAACGGGTAATCCATGGGAAAATGAATGTTTAGAAAAAACACACCTCCCTGGTACGGACTATCGGATGGACCCATAATGGTGGCTTGCCAATGAAACAAATCATCACTCAACGGACCAGCGGAACATTGGGCTGGTGGATCACGTTTCAAATCTTCTAACTCCTTTTTAATGCGTTTCAAAGCCATTGTAGAACACCTCAACACTTACTTCCACCTCTCTTAACACTTACTGCGAAATACGCCTTTACACAAGGAGACTGTTCGGCACGAGAAAAACGAACACGCACTCACGCTATGACTAACAGCGTTTCTGAAGAAAGTAGGTTCGCTGAACTGGCACTTGCTCGCAAAGTACCAACTTTACCTTAACGGCGCCAAAAAGCTTCCCAGAAATCCCCTCGGCCTTAAATTTTCCAAATTAAAGAGCGCAAATTCAATTCAATTTTATTTTTTTATTGTGTATCCCATCTCAGTGGCGTACCGGGGGTGAAAGGAAAAATTCACCCACCAAAATTATTTTGCCCAGTATTAAAAATTTATAAGGATTGGCGATGAATGACGTCGTTTCAGGGCCGGAGCCAGACAAGGGCTAAAGGGAGGCTGCGCCCCATAATTTACAAATAAGTGTATAGAATTTTGTTTTAGATGTTTTGTTTCGTAAAAAATTACACACGACAATGGAAATTGTTCTTTGACGTTGAGCATATGCATGGGCGCCCCGTAGGGTGTGCAAGGAGGTGCGCTTGCACCAAGGGCGGACGCGGGGAGTTGAAAAAAAAAAAGCAAAAAATATTCCAACTTTAAATGATAAATTAAGGGTGTTATTCAAGATAACAGGCATTCTGTCATGACCCCTCCCCACAAATGAAAGTCTGTGTCCGCCATTGACTTGCACCCCCTTGGTTTATGAAAAAAGGGGGGGGGGAAGGACTGAATCCACAAGAAACTATAGTCCAACAACATTATTCAATTGGAATTTTTCCTGGATGTACCCCATTGCATATAATTCTGGGGGAGCCCATAAGCATGTGCTCAAAACAGATTTCTATGGTAGATCTTCTGTGTTTACATTTTTTTTTTTCAGAGGTTTGGGACTTTATACAGCTTTATAGTAGAATGAAGGAATATAGATTTATAAAATATGAGCGATACACTGCGCAAAAATAATATTTAAAACAAATTACACACAAACGCAGTTTAATTTGAGCAGGAGAAACATTTTACAATTGTTTCGGTGGAAAATCAAGCGTCCACCATCGTCAGAAAATTCGTCCAAACTGATTTGTTGCCACTAAATCAAAAACGAAAAAGTGAAAAAGGCGAAAAAAGGTAACATAACAAAAAGCCTGATTTGTGTCGCCATCTATTGTGCAGAATGCTAAGTAAAAGGAAAAGGAACAATTATTGTTGGAAGAAGAAATTATGTTGATTGAAAGAGAGGTTTGTAACAAGAGGGGGGAAAAATTGTTCTCGGATGGATTCGTTGACTATTGTACAGGAATTACTGAAGATATGAAAGGCCTCGAAAAAATTGAGATCTGAGGGTGAACGGACTTTTTCAATTATTTTTGCATCGGCAAAACAGAAACGATGGCCATGTTTCCATGAGTGTTTTGCAATGGCCGATTTTTCAAAATCTTGTTTGTGAACGTACGATTGGTGCTCTTTGAGCCTGAAACGCAGGGCTCTACGTGTTTGGCCAACGTAGGACAATCCGCATTCACAGTCTATTTTATAAATGCCGGGAATGGCGTGGTCGAGGAATCTGTTGTTTACTGCGGTTACCTGGCGAAAATAACACCCAATAAATTTACGGAGGATGGGGAGATTCTGGGTGAAGATTCGGTTTCGACAGAATACAGGTGTTTCTTTAGATCCCGCCTTGAGGCGATGTTGCCTAAATGTATAAGTTCTTTACAAAGCGCTTGTTCGGAAGAAGACAATTTCAGAGCCCGGGAGGTAAGCCTGTTTAGATATCAGTATTATTAAATACATTAATAAAATTGCGTCACACATACGGAGAACCATAGGCGCCCATATGAGTACTTCTGGGGTGGGGGGGGGGCTGAGAAAAATTATTAGTTCCTTCTTAAGACTGTCACATATTTTAGTGATTATACTATTATACAAGGTGCTAAAATGCCACAAAAATAATTGATACTGATTGACAATTAGTAATAAACTCAAAGGTACCTTATTTTAAAATGTGACTGTACAGATTTTTAAAGTAAATGCATAGCAGACTCGGGCAAATCAAAAATTTGAACGGGGCTCGAGCCTTCCCTGACACTATATGGGCGCTCATGCGCATAACGAACATAAAGGAACTCTAAGCAATCCTGTAGTTTCTGAGCCGCCCCCACCTGTAGAAAGCGTCCAGTTATTGCCTTGCGCCATTTTATTTGTGTAAAATCAGGACTGTCTTAAAGCATTTAGTGGCCCCTGAGCTCGATCAGTTTTTGGAGCTTATTTTACACTAACTTTTGAGTTTCACATTTTTGCAATAAGAAAAATACCTGTATAATATGCAAATTTTGCCAGTTTGGGTACAGACATTACAAGGTCGGGGCCGCCGCCCCCACCCCCACCCACCCAAGGCGGGAAACAGGGGGATCACAGAGGTCATGACCCCCAAATATATATTTGCACTGTGAAAAATTCTAACTTCCATAATAAATGAAGCGTGTTTATTACAGTACCATGGCAAATTCTGTCCCAGACCTTCCCAAAATGAAAGTCTGTGTCCGTCCCTAGAAATAACTGAAACAAGCGCAATTAAACGTATCGTTTCTACCTCCTTTTTGAAAAAAAAACAGGAATTACCATAGCAATTTTCGGACAATTAGGAAATATGAAATACAATGTATAGCATACAGTGAAAATCAGTTGTAATGACCTCCAAGGGACCATGAAAATTCGGTCGTCATAACCGATAGTCGTTATAAACGATTTTTTTAAAAATCATCGTACAGTAATACACTTTATAAAGTTTTATAGATCGTTTTAATAGGAAAAGTATAAAAATTTGTTGGTTTAAAAATAAAATAAAAATATGTATATTATAATGGATTTAATTACTATATATATATATAAAATATACTGATAGCCACACTAAATATATAATGCATTTTTTAAACGACAAAAATTGAAGCAAATACCATAGTATATATTATATGACCAATAAAAACTTACATAAAATTTCTTTCATTCAGATGAATAAATATAATATTTATAATGCTAATGATTCCCGAAAAAATCAGTAATTTTTGTTTGCTTTTTAGCGTGTCTTTTTAAGAATTGGATTTCTAAATTGTTTTCAATAAAATTTATAGAAAACTCAACTTCTGTTGGCATTTCATCGTGCAAATAGAATGAGCGAACGATTGTCATTGCCGACAACGCTTCCGAAATTGTTGGCTGCGGGAAGGTAATATCGTGATTTTCATTTTCGAGTTCCTTCTCATCCTCGTCTGCTTCGAACTCGAATAGTAGTGAAACGATGTCTGTATCTGACAGATCAGGCGTAGTTTCAACTTCGTCATCAACGGTAGCGTAGTCGTGGAAATTATTCATTTTTAAACATTCTGGTATGTTTAACTCTCCTTCCCAAATATTTAAGTCATCACCATCGTTAGCATTATCAGTGGTAGTACAATTGGTCATGCTGGGAAAAAATTCACCCTGTTTAAAGCAGTTGGCTATCTTTTGATGGCTGACTCGATCCCACGCTTTAGAAATCACATTCACCGCATCTAGAATATTTATTGTAAAATCAACCCCAGTCTCAATATTTTGGATCAGCTCTTGGATAAACAACTTTCTAAAATTAACTTTTAGTGAGTTTATTACACCTTGGTCCATCGGTTGTAAAACGCTGGTTGTGTTCGCTGGTAAAAATACAAGTTTTATGTGCTGAAGAGATTTCACTGCAGGGTGAGAAGGGCAGTTATCCAGTAAGGGAAGAATTTTCTTTTCTTTGGCACGCAATTCTGCGTCCCATGCATGTGTTATTTTCTTAAAAATCTCGGATGTTATCCAAGCTTTTTTGTTGTTTTCGTATATCACAGGAAGTGTCTTCATATTTTTAAAGCACCTGGATGTTTTTGATTTTCAAATTACAACAAGTTTCTTTTTTATACTGCCGGTCATATTTGCAGCAACTAACAGTTATTCGATCTTTAGAAAACTTTCCGCCAGAACATTTTTCTCCTTTAAACCGAAGCGTATGACCGGGGACAAAAAAAAAAAGTCCGATTTCATCAGCGTTAAATATCTCGTCATCCCTGCATCATTCATGAACTTTTGGCCAAACAGTGCTAAGCCAATTATCGCTGATACCAGAAGGTACTTCTGCTGACTCTCCACTGATTTTCCCGAAGACGATACCGTGTCTCTTACGGAAACGTTGAATCCAAGACATCGATGGTGCGGTATTTTTTTCCGAAGAGTTCAGCAACTTGCTTGGCCCTTTCTTGTAGCAGTGGGCCGCCCATGGGAACATTAAAGCTCCGTTGTGTTTTGAACCATTTCACAAGAGCTTAATGGATGCCCGTGTGTTTGGGCTTCCGAAGTTTTTTGCAACGAAACAAATCATTTTCGAAATGCTCCAGAATTTTCATCCGATTTTTCAAAATTGTTGAATGGGATAACGAAAGTTACGTACCTATTACTTTATTACTCTCGCCAGCATCTAATGCAGTGTTTCCCAATGTGGGGCCCCACACCCCACAGAGGGGCAATTTGACCATTAAGGGGGCAATTCGAAAATGGACTCCACTGCAGATAATGTAATAAAGGTGGGACCATTGTACAAAATTAATGCAATATATATATATATATATATATATATATATATATATCTCTCTCTCTCTATATATATATATATATATATATATAAAAGTTTTCCTCGCCCATTCTTGGCGGAAACAGGCTTTGGGACGGGCAGAGCGCCATGTTCCCAAGCCTCTTTTTACATCACTTCTTAATGTGCCATGTCTAGAAACTTCCTGACAATGTGACACGTGTTTAGGATTGTGGCTTTTTGTATTTCAATGTAGGTGTTTGGGTCAATGTTGAGTATCTCCAAATTCGTCGCAAGCGTTTTTGGTACTATCCCTGTTGCTGAGATGACTAACGGGATGATGAGGATCTTTTCCATACCCCATATATCTCGTACTTCATGTCTGAGATCTTGGTACTTGGTGATTTTCGTTGTGTAGGTTGTCTGTATGTTATTGGTGTTGGGTACTGCTATGTCGATTAAGTACGTGGTCTTATTCGATTTATCGACGAGGGTTATGTCAGGACGGTTATGTGGGACTGTCTTGTCTGTTATGATTGCTCTATCCCAGTAAAGCTTGTGTGTTTCGTTCTCATGCACGGTCTCTGGCTCATATTTGTAGTACGGGCATTTTTCTGTCAGAAAGCCAGCATTCGCTGCCAATTTCTGGTGGACTATTTTCGCTACTTGATCGTGTCTATGTTTGTAGTCTGACTGCGCAAGGATCTTGCATCCTGCCATCACGTGTTGGATTGTCTCCGATGCCGCATGACAGTGTCTGCATTTGTCGCTTTCTATGTCA
>QLNU02014176.1:176242471-176270300 GCA_006491805.2 Dysdera silvatica | reverse complement strand
TTGGAACCATCAGCAATTTATGAGGGTATAGTATTGCCAAAATAATTTAGTACCATTTCAAACAAAATGTACTAGATTTTTCGCAAGGATGTTACACTTATAAAAGGTAACACTACTTTTAATAACTTTAAGTAGCGTAAGCATATAAGTTACGTGAATAGAAATAGGGAAAATTCTATTCATAGGCTCTTTTCAGGGTCATATTCTCCAACTTGCTCTTCAAGTGACGATTTTGTACACTATAATTATGTTTCCGTGGATTTTGATAAACGAAGCCCTATGTCAAAGCAATTTGCATGTGATTTGCGTATCAGACGCTACCATTATCGTCAGTCTGTAAACAGACATATTTCGCGAGCCGCATCCAGACGTACGTTATTTGCATTTTTAATGTTTTATTAATAATAAAACAAAAATAATATTTTAAGAAATTCTCATATTCTGAATGACAATTGTCGCGATTATATTGCACTAGATTCATGAAATGTACTTGATAGGTTCCTAAATTTTTAAGTACTAATTTCTAACTTTCTATTAAAATAATTAATTGTAAATTTTTATATCTATAATGTACTTGAGATAATTATCGGCAATTAGAAAAAAACAACAATTGTTGTAATGCAGTTTACCAGGAGAAGCCCTGTATTTATCTTTTTAAAAAAAAACGTTGTATTATGGTCCGCGGGATTTAAAATTATGAATTTAGACTAGACCTCAGAAACTCGAATGAACATTCTACTGCGCATGCCCGTGGACTTCACTTTTGATGTTTCTGAACGTTTCCTTAGTGGGTGATATAAGAATTGCGGAAACGTTATATTTCGATCAAATCGAAATTAGAATAGAAAAGGTCGACAGTTTATTGTCTCATTTTTACGATTCAACAATAACACAAATTGGGAACGCAGCACGTAAAATCTTGCGAAAGAGATTAATATAATAGCAGAGAAACCAGTTCAATATTCACGTTAATTTTTATGATTATCATAGTCCTGAGACACATATACACTGGAATCCGTTTACGATTTCAACCACATCGTAACACACATTAACCCTCTGACTGCTTATCCCGCGATTTCCGCGGGCATGTAATTTTTCCATCTATTTAAAAGCGCATCCCGCTTCTCCACCGTTTAACTGTCGGTAATGCATTTTCTACAATATTTAGACTTCTAGTCGTAGTTTGGTCAACAAATGGCGTTATTGTCGCCTAAATTTTCGTATTTGCATAGAGTTCACTAACTGATTTTGCAAGCGCTCCCTTTGTTATCGGTTTTTGTATTCAGAATATGGCTTGCAGGAAATATTCAGTGAATGATTTTTCGTAAGCATATATGCTTTATATTTGTATTCTATAAAGTAAACCGTAATTTAATCAAGAGTATCGTAATTTAATCAAGATTATTTTCAGAATTTTTGTCATAAGAAAGTAATCATATATGATTACTCTTAAAATTGATTTTTATGAAAGCCTGTTCTTATGCACGAAATTTATATTAAAAAAATCTTGTTTACAAAAATGTGCTACATATTTTAACTCTCAAATGCATGTAGATTTGAAATATGTAATAAAAATATATGCAATTTTTGAAGCGACTTTGATAAAAAAAAAAAAAAATTGAGCAGTCAGAGGGTTAATATTAAATACACATTGGCAAGATAACAAAATATAGTTATGTTTGTCTCGCCCCCCCCGGCTGTAGACTAAAAGCGCCACTGATCATTTGCACTTACTACTGCATCCTTTAACAAGATGTTTAACATTGGGTACCCATAGCAGGAGGAAGACGTCAACACTAATTTACGATTACACTCGCAACGAATGGGTGGATGTACAACGTTTTCTAAATCTTTAGACAACCCGAGAAGGAACCATCCGAAAACGATTACCTCCAATACGGACTAACAATAAGTACAGACTTGACAGAAAAGTAAAAAAAAAAGTTTTGGTTGGTGTATATATATTCTATAAATACTACGATAATTTGTTGGTAACTTATTAGAACTAAAATTGTCCTTAATTAGAACCAAAAATGTCACGATTATTTAGAATCTGTAAATAAATGGTTTATAATATTCCATTTCAAAATATGAAATTGTAAATTATAGTAGTATATTATTTTAATATTAAATCAGACACTGATAATAATAAAATATGCCGATAGATGGCAGCATGTGGTAGGTTCCAGTTCTTTTATTTCAATAATTGACGGATTTAATAACAGATAATACGCAGAAAGTTGATAAGGCGTGGGGGTACAGACTTATAATGGGAGATTATAGAACTACAACAATTTTTCATATATATATATCAAGACCGTAGCCAAGACTTAATTTCGGAGGTTAAAAGAACTTACGAGCGCGTATCGATGCAATCCACAGGATTTCGGTAACGATCCATTAAAATTTACGCAGGGGGCAGGAACCGGTCTAAAATCCGGATACCGGGCATGGTATATACAAAGTTGTAGCTAGAAGAACTTGCGCCCCATAATAACGGACATTCTCCCTTTATCCAATTTTATTTATGCCCATTCTCGCCTGTGTTCCTGGCGTGGGCGCCACATTCTAGCTAGGGCCTTACCAATGGGGGGTTACAACCCCAATCAACACCCCCTGAGTGCATCATTGGACTGATGTCAGTAATTGGATTTGAAAAAAGGATTCCGATGTGTATTCAGATCAGGACCGGCGCAAGAAAACTTGGCGCCCTGGACGAACGATCTGTTCTCCGCTCCCTTAGAGAAAATCGACCCACACAAAGCACATTTTAAATAGAACGTTGCGATTTGCTTACATATGTAAAAAAACGCTCAATTACATTATGAAGTATTACCTATATATTGTCAATAAATAATATTACATTATCAATCTGTATTTATATATATTTATACCATTTCATAATTTATATATATTTATACCATTTCATAATTTATATATATTTATACCATTCATAATTTATATATATTTATACCATTTCATAATTTATACCTGTTGCTGCCATTTCATAATTTATATATTTATACCATTTCATAATTTATATATATTTATACCATTTCATAATTTATATATGTTATTGACATTAGTTATATGATACAAAACATTTTATAAAGTGAGCTGTGGAATTACCGAATCTATGATTTCTTTTTTCTAGCCTGCGACTTCGAGAACGAGTTCATTTTTATCAATAGTTTGTGCTACGTCTTCATTTATTGATAAAATTGACAATCTAATAAGTCTATCTTGTTTCATTGTAGAACGTATATAATATGTTTTTATTAGCTTCAATATTGAAAAATTGCGCTTACTACCAGCACCGTAGCTTGAGCTTGCGACCCTGGCAGAATCGTCAAGAGTGCGTCCCCTAGCCACAGACATACTTTCCCTTGTGAATTATTTCAACCAGTTTTATGTCCTTTCTCGTTTGCGCCCATGGTGTGGGCCTTCACACCATCCCCCAACTATGGCCCTGCTCACTACTGGCCACAGCTACAGGAAGTGTTAACAAAATTCACAGGACAATGGCTAAATTTGACGCGCTATCTAATAGATAATATCGACAAATGTAATTTAAAACATTCTATGGCGTTGCATTTTTAGACAGTCTTCTTGCAGTGACTTGAAGTTTACTGCACGGGTCAGTAGCGTCAATATCCTTAGAGCCTTCATAATTTAAAGATTTTTCTAACTTTAAACAGCATTCCAAAATACGTTTGGCAGATTAATTCTCTAACTCGTGAACGTTGTAGAAAAATACAAATACCGTAGTTATATGCTCTCTCTATCTGGCTAAATTTGGCATCTACAAAATTAATCGCAGTATTAAGGATTGTAAAATAAAATTTTACTTTAAACTGTTGTTTGATATTTTGTATTGCTTCGTCTTCTGGTTTAAAAGAAATATGTTTTTCTTTTTCGTCAGGCAGGCAGGCAAGTCAGTCGTGACTCCGACTCAAACGAAGCAGGGATGTCGAGTTTTTTAGGAAGTTCTTTTGCATCCAACAATATCTTCCCAAATTCTAAGTCACTTCTTCAATTTTGACAGACATGTTTTTCTTTTAACACTAGGTTTGCCATGAGTTGACATATACCTATTTCTACCAAAAGGGTCAAAAAAAACCTTTCGTTATTTAATTTGAAAAAATATAAATCAACCTCAGAAGTCAGGAAAGATTAGATTTGCGATTATATGTCGCATAAATGTAAGTAAAAATTAATTAAAATATTCTCATTTAAATATATTCAGAGGGGTCAAAATGACCCCTTGGTAAAACTAGTGTTAAGCATCTGCTTTGTAGCAGCAGTTATGTCAAATTCATTGCACTGGAATACTTTACTCGTCAAATTAATGGCATAAAGGACATTATATCACGCTATAACAAATACAATAATTTCGAAATTTTTAATACTCTCATCAAGTAACAGACTCAATTCATAACAGATTACCAGACGGTCTTGTTGCAGTTTTGTTTTTTAAAATATCCATGATTGCATCATGCACATCACGTAGCTGATACCGAAGCAATTCAGAGCAACAATTCTGCTCGAAAGTTCGCGGGAAATTCGAATATTGTCTGTCCTTGACGTGCTATGCGTTTATTTTAGCGCTGTGAAATTTCGAGCTCTTTATTTTGGTTCGAAACTCCAGGCTACTTACTCAAAGCGATGGGTATTATTTATATCTCGGTTTCCAAGAAATGTGAAAATTTTATTATGCTCGCATTTTAAATATTTCTGAATTCGTTTCTTTTGATATTACAGACATTGCTCCAACTTTAGGAGTCATGAGAGTAAAAAATTCCCTTTCTTTCTCCCGTTTTCATATAGTAGGCTTCTTCTATAAATTTTTCCACACTGCTGGAAACAAGAGGATGTTAAGATTTACTTTTATTGATTCAGTTTTACATGATCTGATTGATTGATTGTTTGGCTTTTTTATGGCGCAAGAGCATCTGGGCTATACTGCGCCATCTGCTGGCGCAGTATAGCTCAGATGCTCTTGCGCCATAAAACACCTAAACAAACAAACAAACATGGTCTGTGGTACCAACAAGTATGCGAAATGCTTGGTGAAAGGAGAGTGTCTTTTGTATACAAACGAATGAAATATTTGATCGCTTCGTAATTTTTTTTTTTTATATTGTTGTAAGTTGTGTTAAAAATTCAACTTAATTTAAAATACAATTCCTTAGCATTACTACCATATTTCCAATTGAAGGGCAGTCACTGAATTGTAAATAATTATTTATTAATTAAATAATTAATACAGTTAATATATTAAATAATTATAAACATTAATTTATAATTTTTTAATATCTTTGAAGCAAGGGCATGTGAAAAAAGATATTCAAAATTTGTTTAAATCCATTTTCAACTATACTAAGTAGAATTGAAGCAATAAGGCCGCTTAAAAGTAACGCTAGAAAAATATATGACACAATTTTAGATACGACTGAAAATGATATCAAAGCTATCGTTTCTGGAGTTCAAGCAAACTAATTTAAAAAATGTTGTTCATTTAAATTTATTTTCTCTATTAATATTTGGTGTATTTTCAGTTACGCAAGTTATAAAAGTGAAGCAAAACTTCCTAGAAATTTTTCAGAGAAGTGAAAGCGCAATGATTAATTTATTAGTCAGTTTTATTTAAATTTTGAAACTATATATTCAAAATTGCATTTTAAGCATTATGTAATCTTTGAGTTCAAATAAATATTACTTACTTGAAATATAAATATTAACTGGGATGTCATCGCATCTTTTTCATTTCAATAATGGTTAAGAAACGCGACAAAAATGTGCGACTAATTTCTCTCCTAAACTTTCTTGGAATTAAAGTTTTCCTCACCAGACGCGGAGTCTCTATGACGTCTCTATCGGTGTCTCTATCGCGCGGGTTAAGAAAAAATAACGTGTTGAAATAGTCGCAACCCCAAGCCCGCCTTTTGGAGATTCCAGAGGGGCGGCGGCGTGGGGGTTGAATAGGATCACTTACACGAGAAAATAAGTGATCTTATCCACCCCCTCCCGTACGCCTCTGTAATTTCCGAAAGGGGGGGCTTGGGGTTGCCACTATTTCAACACGTTATTTCTTGTTACCTCGCGCCATATGCTCTCCTGGAGAGGAAAGCTGTAATTCCAAGAAAGAATTTTTAGGAGGGAAATTTATGAAAGGGGGTACCCCCGAAATTAAATTTTTAATGGGACTTGGCTACGGCCTTGCATGCTGTAATTGTATCGATACATGCTGTAAAAATTTTTGAACCCCCCCTTGAAATTAAATCCTGGCTACGGTCTTGATATATATATATATTCATACTGGGCCGCCGGCCCACCCGCATGGGCGACACGCCTCTGAATGGGCAAGGGCTCGTCCCCTCCGAAAATCCAAGATATGCGCCCTTTGAGAGGACCCAGTCCGCCCCTGTATATATATTAATATAAGGAATTGTAGATCTGTAACTCTCCCATTCAGTCTGCCTCCATCGTGAGTCATCGCCACTGGAGGGCGGGGTTATCCCCAATCGGCGATTCTAGACAAAAAAATTTGGGGGCGCAAATTCCTGCTCATGTGCATGGCCGCTGGCGGCGCCTGTGCATAGTGCATATAGACAAGACAATAAAATCCGGTTATATTTGGGGGGGCCATGGCTCCCCATGGCCCCCCAAAATAACTGAATCTCCCCTAGCCTAGAACCGCCACTGGTAACTTCCCTTATTAAATTTCTGCATACGCCTTTGATTACAGGCATATTATGGAGAGTTACAGATCTATAACTTCGTATATTGATATATACAGTAACACCTTTCTTAACGACCACTCTTTCTAGAAAAGGATTTCCTCATCCCCATAGACTAATATTAAATTTACCTCCACACAGTGATCACCTCCCTGAGCGACTGTTTTCTCACAGAACCGACGGTGGTCGTCTAGGTAGGTGTTACTGTATACAAATTTTCATCGCAATGGGAAGGGAGATTATAACCAAGAGCGGATACAAGGGAGGGGTCACAGGGGTCATGACCCCCAAATATATTTTTTCACTGTAAAAAATTCCAACTTTCATGATAAATGAAGGGTGTTATTCCAAGACCATGGCAAATTCTGTCCTTGGACACCCCCCCCCAACTTCTCAAAAGTCTGTATCTGCTTCTGGTTATAATCCTATTAATTTCACCCTCTGCGTACGCTAGTATGTTTAGTTCCACATTTGCCAGTCTTTTTTCTAAAACTATGAACAAGTTAAAATTACATCGATAAAGATGCATTGATCGCGAAAACAGAAACTATCTACAAAAACATAAGGAAATGAATTATAATAGATTTTCCACTAGAAATGATTCACAATAACAGACTTGAGCCTTTCCAGTTCCTTGTATTTGCATTTTTGCAATAAATTGTTTATAAACTTTATTTAACGTTTGGGGAAAAAATGCGCTAAAAAAAATTATAAAATTTGTACTGTGGGGCAAAGAGCTTATCGGGCAAATAAGTTCTTCAGCAAACATAGTGTCAAGCGAACGACCCACCCCCGTATTTATATATTTACACTGAAACCTGGCTGAGGCAGAAACTCACGGGACCGGAAAAAATTCCGTAGTATGCAGGTTTCCGTCTTATGGAGGTTACATGCAAAACAAATACATACATAGTTAAATTCAGTGGTAAGAGATGATTGCATGTGCTATTTTTTTCTTTGTCTTATCTTGCGAACTTTAAGATTATATTTATTTTCCTTTTGATAAAAATATTTATTTTATCACTGCATTTTATTTTTATTAATTTTAATTTTTGCACTATTTTGTGGTTTTAGTAGTTACGATCAATATGATGCAAAATTTCATTCTAACTGTACATGCTTATTCCATACAAAAAGTCTATTATGTAAGCTTAAATTGTAACGATAAAGTACCTCCCTTGTAAAGATAATGATTCCCTTGTATATACTCCTTGCGGTGGCTGGTGCAGAGCAGCCCAGATGCTCTGGTGCCATAAAAAGCTGTAATCAATAAATCAACCTTGCGATGGGTTTGCCATGAATTAATAGGGTTGATATGAATAACTTTCGTTCTGGTTAATAATGAACATTTTAGTGGCACTATCACACTGGCAATATAAGCCAAAACTTTTGTACGGACGATAAATATGTGGAAAAACAAACTTATAAATTGAAACGCACACATATAAACATTAAACGATATTAACTTATATCAAACTATTATTTCTTTTCGGTATATAATAAATCAAATTCAATTTTACTGAAATAAATTTTAATTTTAGCAAAAAATAAAGTATATCGAATGCTGATATTTAAATAGAAAGCATGTTGTCTAGCTTTCTTTACGGCGAAACATCTGATTATATTATCGTATGGTATTAATTTTGTTATAGACTCAGTACACAAAATTTTGCCTCCCTAGTCTATAGCCTATTGGGAAATACGGTACTGGGGGGGTTATAGGCTTAATGGGAGGGGTTACAGAGCTACAACTCATATATTCCTATGTTAAATATACAAAATTTCATTGAGATGGGGGGTTACAACCCCCAAAATCGTCCCCTGGCTACGCCTATGCGGACAAGGGCATTCTATATCTGTAAAATGTCTTTTGTTCGTCATCCCCCACTTTGCTATTTGCATTGTATTACAACCCTCTTTCCTTTTTCTGCTAAGAAAATTTTCTTCCTACTAACGATTTTCCGCTTTATGAAGGCTTTTCTCTTTGACGGGACTAAATAGTGCTTTCCGTTTCCGCGTTAGACAGTTTCCGTAGCTAATGTTAACTACCATTGACTTTTGAAGGGACCGTAAAAAAATTCCGTGTTGAGCAAGTTTCCGCTTTATGTAGGTTCCGCCTAAGACAGTTTTCGCTAAATTTACTTACCCATTTTTGTTTTCTAATTTATATCCAGGGGCGCTGAGAGTCAACGCGGGTCCCCATCACCCCCCCTTCTCTGGGCAGTGGCGGAGATATTTTTTCTTTTTGGGGGAGGATCGTGGGTTGAATCCCGAAATGAATAAAACGTATTAAATTAGAACGCATTTCTTTTTTTGTACTTTCTTATTACTTAATTATTTTACAAGAGAGCTGCTGAAGAGAAACTAATGTAAGCTACTGTTATTATTTTTTTCAATAATCGAGAAAGGCTAATGAAGAATAATTAAAAAACTGTACATTAAAAGTGTGCAAAATCTTATTAATCTGGATTTTGAGAACAATTTTTCTGGCCTTCCGATTAGCAAAACTAGTTTGGCAGGGCCGCCCCCACAACATAGGTCCTTGCCAGTACGGGCCCCCAGGGCTGTATCCCCTTCTGCCCCCCTCTCTTCGGCCCTAATTATATCATTGTTAAAAAAAAAGCAGAGTTTTGCAAAATGAGGTCAATGGCTTGCACATGAAAAAACTGATTTTGTATTCATCATACTATTGTTGCAAGTTTAACATCATGCTATGCAAATCACGGTAAACATAATTTACCCGTGTATGATATTATTACCCTCCGCAGGGATAACACAATTGCCAAATATGGTCAACACAGAAAAGCCTCCGGGGCGAGATTTTTGTGAGTTTTCGTGGGGGAATTTATTATACAATAATTTTTGCCACCCACGTATATTTAGCTCAAACTAGAGCTTGTGTAATTTTGGAGAAAAAGAGACGCCGTCCCCATGTCCCTCCGTTTAGCCCGGAGTGTCTTAGAGAGCGTTGTTTCCTGTCCTCATTCGTCTAGCGGTCCAAGACACTCCGGGCTAAACGGAGGGACCCTGGACGTGGATGGCAAAAATTATTGTACAATAATTTACCCATTACCTTATGACTGAAAAGAAAATCGCAAATACATTAAAATTCACATTGTTGTTTTAGAAAATTTATAAAAGGTACAAGCTGCGTAAAAAACAATGGTGGCTAATATGTCTCGTAAATACTTTGTACAATTTAGGCAACATTAGAAAATTAACAAATCCATGTTCCTAGTAAAATATGAGATTCAGTACTGGCTTTATTTTGGATACAACTGCAAAATTTGTAGCATCGTGTGTATTTTCGCATGGGTGGAACGTTTGCTGTTGTTTCAACACTTCTAATGGTATCAAAAGGTCTTGCATTGTTCAGTTTGTGAGTTCATATTGGGCAGCTCATGTAGAACAGTTCATATTGGGCAGCTGATGTAGAACAGTTCATATTGGGCAGCTGATGTAGAACAGTTCATATTGGGCAGCTGATGTAGAACAGTTCATATTTCCACCGGCTCATTCTGGAGTTTCCGAGTCACCTTAACCATGGGTGGAGGTCTGTACGTCCGAATATGATCTGAGCATAGTTCTGGAAGTTTGGGAAGACGTTTGGCGTGTTGTTGTTGTTGTTGTCAGGAATACTCGTGCACGCGCCCATACGGAAAGCTTTGTCGTTGAAGAAGTCTTCGTCTCAACTCCCGAGCTCGTACACACATGCAGATGGTTACGATTAAGGAAATGAGTAATACACCGAGCAGAACACCGATGATGATGATCATTCTTGTAGAATTGAGGCAGAAGAGATCGTCTGGTCTTTTGGAAGCCGCCATGGCAGCTTTCAAAAGAAGAAAACAACTTGGAATCATAAAGAATCGTCTGTGGTTCACATGCATATAACATTGTTCATCAAAGTTGTTATATTTGTTTTGAACGTTTATGTGAATTAAACATTTTGCCTCAATTCCCCTCGTCTTTAATATCTGTTCTTTAAATGCAAATAGGGAGCCTGAATTAACATCAAGTCTTTAAACCAGGAGTTCTCAAACTGGGGTACGCGAGAGAAAATCAAGGGGTACGAGGACGAATTACGAATTATCACTTCGCCCCTTTTTATAATTTGAAGTTCATAGCTCTTCTGTACTTTTTCCAAAATAGAAAGAGGCAATTTGCTTTCTAAATTCGTTCCCTTCGTCTCACTCCTTCCATACCGTCTTTTGCTATTCCCATCACCTCGCTCCTTCCATACTGTCTTTTGCTATTCCCATCATCTCGCTCCTTCCATACTGTCTTTTGCTATTCCCATCATCTCGCTCCTTCTATACTGTCTTTTGCCATTCCCATTACCTCCCTCCTTCCATACTGTCTTTCGCTATTCCCATCACCTCCCTCCTTCCATACTGTCTTTTGCTATTCTCATCACTTCGCTCCTTCCATACTGTCTTTTGCTGTTCCCATCGACTTAAAGTTGCGAACAAGGTTTTTCAACAATGTGTATGATAGAAACCAAATACCGTGCAAAACTGTTAATTGAAAATGATATACGTGCATCTCTCTCTCTCTCTAAACTTTTCCCAGAATTGATTTACTTATTGAAAAGAGCCAAGCTCATCCATCTCATTAAGCGTGTAACTATGTATTGACGAAAATTATAAAGAAATTCTACTTATGCTGTCTGTTACCTATTCTATGTCATCCATACATTATATATTATATTCTTTTCAGGGAGTACGCCATCACACTCGGGCAAGACGAAATGGTACGCTGAAGAAAAAGTTTGAAAACCCCTGCTCTAAACCAACCAGTTTAACATCGTTTTGCCATTAGTAGCTGTTTTGGTAAGAAATAGCTAAATTGGGCAAAAAAAAAGAAAGAAAGAAAGGGGCCCAACTGGGATTTTGGGCCCAAATGGCAAGCTACCATTGCTCAAATGGATTTTTTTTTAAATGAATGATTTTATTTATGAGCAGTATACTGTGTATTCAAAAAAGTATAAAACTATATATCATAAACAATATATTGTATAGAACAATGCTTCCCAAACTATGAGATCGCCCCACAGGTGGGGCTGATTTTTGGTGTAACGCGAAACACCTTTGAAGGATGCATATTTACAAAAACATTTTTTAAAAATTAAAAATGGACTTTAAAAAAAATGTGGTTTCTGTGGAAGCCAAGTACGTATCCAAGATTTTTTCTTCCCAGTTGGGGGACCCCACGCCCATCCCCTGGATACGTCCCTAGTTAGAGCTAGGTGAAGCGCAAAAGATCGACGTTCTAAAAAAGGGGGTCATGGATTCCAGAGTTTGCGAATCACTGGTAAAGAGAATATAATTTATAAAGTTATATATTTTATAATATGTATGCAGTATTACGAATTCTACAGTACATAAAATATTGTGTATATTGCACAGTATATAGTACATTTTAGAAGATATACAGTATATGCATACCACAGTACATATTTGTGGCATACATGAATGCTGTAGATATACTCCCCATAGCACTCTGAGTAAACTGAACAAAAAGTTAAACGGAAGGTTCAGTGTACAGGGTAATTAGGAACTCTTCATACAAACTTTAATGGGAGATAAGAACACTAAAATTATTCGCTTTAACGAATATAATGTGACAGATGTAACTTCTTGTTGCACGTCAAGCATCTAGTTGCATTATAAAACATGCGAATAGTCATGCGCTGAAACATGAGAACTGTGAACAAGAAACACCCCTAGCCTCTAAAAGAAGCTCCATCTGCTAAGAGCATCATTTAATTGAAAATGACATCCGAGAATACATTCATTAATGAAAAAGATTGGTTTTAATACTTTCTGTCTCCCATTAAAATTCGTACGGAGACAATTTCAAATCACCCTGTGTAAGTACCATCTATTCATTACCTGCTGTTCTGTGAAAATTCGTATCGTATGCATTTTCACCGTCATCCAGGGGACTTCTCACTTCCACAGAATTAAAAACATCCATTTGTCGCAAAACGTTCCCTGCTAAGCTGTAGAACTCCCTAGCCGTTCTTCTCCGAAATCGCCATTTTGGAAAAGTACAAGTTTCCTAAACCACATCCAAAGTAAAGAAAATGCTTAAAATACTTAAAATACAGGTACTACGAATTATTACTTAGCCAGCTTTCAAATTCTACGCAAGTAAGTTAACCTTTGTGAAATACGTAGTAGTGTTGCGCGATTGCGATATGTTTTAGTCGATTCGATTATATGGATATCTCGAAACCTCGCGATGATTTTAAAACTACCTCCTCGATGACTGGATTTCAGAAAAAGTCGCTAGATCTAATTATGTACTCACTAAATTAATAACACCGCCGTATGCTCATGCGTATGCGCGGTGTAGTTAAGCCGCTGACTCGCAAAGAACATCTCGATTATTAGGTTCGTTGACGACTGGATTATTGACTCGATTGTAAATTTGAGTCAATCACGATTCTTTCGATTATAAAAATATCTCGCAATCGAGCATCACTAATACGTAGACGTACGCAGAAAGTTTATAAATGAGGGTTACAGGCTTACAATGGGGGATACATAGCTACAACCCATATATTCATATATATATATATACAGGTGTCTCAGCACCAGGTTGCAAATATCTAGAGAGGTATACACTTGAGATGAATATTGATGGTCGAGAACCCAGGATCAAACCACTCACAATACCATTTAAACTGTCCAGCATGCACAACCAGTACAGGCGCAAAATGCGATGTCCTAATCATCTATGCACTTGAGCAGCTGACCTGAGTTTTATCTGGCGCTTTTCACGCAGTGGTTGTAAATATTTGTGCATGCTGGACGGTTTTAGAACTAGCGCTGTGAGTGGTTTGCGACCCTAGGTTCTATGACAAATATTGTTCTTCTAGGTGTACCCTACCCCAATGCTTGTAATCTTGGTGCTGAGACACCCTGTATATAAATATTCACCGCAATGTGGGATTATAACCCCATCAATACGCCTCTGCGTACGCCAGTAATGCACTATTACAAACGAATTATAATTTGTCTTTTGGTGAAAGTTGAAATGGATAAAAAAAGCAGGAGGAAGAATCAATAAAGTAATCTTAATAATTATATGCAAAAAATGTGTTACGATCACTTTTCTGCAGTGCCGTAGGAAAAGGAGGGGCTTAGGGGGCTAAAGGCCTCCCCATTAAATAACAAATTACATTGTTCTCCATAAAGCCGAACCGTTTGGAATTTTTTACTGCTTGACCCCCTAATTTTCGAATCGCCACGTCCCTTCTTTTCTGTTGCCCTAGGTTAATAGAAATATAAAAATTAACCTAAATATTTATTATTAGGTATATAAATATCAATGGCGTAAAGTAGCTTCAAAATTAGGCCACCTCCAATTGTTCGTCATTCTCTTCTCCTCGGAATAAAAAATTCAAAATTCACATGCAATATATCATCATGGTGATGATGATGATGAATGTAACGTATGAGTTAGGATTGCCTTATTCGAAGGGGGATGTTGAACAGCTGGAGATAACTTACTTTTGAAATCCAGCTGCGCCACTGATAGACAGGAGGAGGAGGAGGATTGTGCAAGGGTTTCATTGGGAAGGGTGGCCGCCGGAGGCGGCGCTGTAATCCCAGACAGGAACCACTAACCACTGATAGACAGAGTTCCTAGGAAAGTCCAAATGTGGCCTGTAACCTTTGAACTAAGACAGATCTTGCAACGGAAGTTAGGTATTAGTAAGTAAAATGACTATGCACTATTCGATGTGATGGACAGTAACGCCCCTGGTGGCGAATTGAATAAGTTAAAAATTTTATTTCGAAAAATAATAAAGATAAGTAAATATTTTCAATGAGAAAGTTGTAGAGCATCCTACAGTTAGTAAGCAAAACATACGGCTTACATGCACTATGTACACGTACTGCCACAAAGTAAGGTGTTCCGAAAGTTTCAATGCATCGCTTTCAGTTGATGCTTTCTGATAGCTTAAAAGTTGAGTTGAAGTTCTTATAGGAAAGGAACGATGGTATTTCTCCTATAAGATTTCCAACTCAACTTTTAAAACACCAGAAAACATTAACTGAAAGTGACGTATTGAAACTTCCGGAACACATCACTTTGTGGCAATATGTGTACATATTGCATGCAAGTCGTCTATCTTTTCTTACCAATTGAAGGACTTTCTAATTGAAAATATTTCCCTACCTTCATTACATTCTTGGAAACAAAATTTTTAACGTCCTCAATTCGCCACCAGGGGCGCTGCTGTCTATCATGTCTGATAGTGTATAGTCATTTTACTATACCAATACCTAACTTTCGATCCAATATCTGTCTTGGTTCAAAAGTCATTGGCCGCATGCGGACTTTTCTAGGTACCCTGTATATTATTACAGACAATAAAGGAATAGTTTCTATACCAATGGGCATGTGTTATTGCAGATCAAGACTTTACATTGAAGATGTAGATTTTCACGTTCTGGAAATCTGAAGGCTTGGAAAGATGCGAAGACGACTTTCAAGCCAGTTTCGGTGTCACGTAACTCTTGAAGTTGGGGCATTATGTCAGGATCGACGGAGCACCTGCAGGAGATGACAATTTATTATTATTAATAGGTCATTACTCTATGACAGTGGTTCCCAACCTTTTTCAAGCCGCGACCCATTTTTATAGTAGCCAAGTAATCCGCGACCCCCTTTTATAGTAACCAAAAGATCCGCCGCCGCCACATTTGCATAAAAATTCTTTTTTAACAGAGTAAAGAAAACACATTAAATACAAAATTATAATAATTATATATATATTACATTAATTATGCTAAATAATAAATTATTTATAATAATTAATTAATTATAATAATTAATTATAATAAATTTAAATTAATTGTATATATTAATGTATATTATAGATATAAAGTTAACAACCATTAGTAAAATATTGCAATGTAGCCATGTTGTTATAAAAGCGTTGGAAACATTTGGTATAAAATTCCTTACAAAAATAATTGCAACTAAAAATAGTTGCGATCCCCCCCACAAAAACCTGTTCGCGACCCCATTGAGGGCCGTGACCCCCTAGGTTGAGAACCATTGCTCTATGATAAGAAATAAAAGCTTCAGAGATTTAACCTACTTGATTCTTTCTACAAAATGTTTCAATGCCAATGAAATTGTTATTGATATTGAAAACGCTTTTATAGCTCATTCCAGCTATTTTCACAGGCTCATTCCAGCTATTTTCACAGCTCATTCCAGCTATTTTCACATCTCATTCCAGCTATTTTCACAGCTTATTCCATCTATTCCCATTAATATACGACTCTCATTGAATGTCCAGAGTCTTCATGTTCATTTCAACGATCCAGTGATGCCCTATTGCCAATTATGGAGACTACAGCGCCACATGGAAAATGGATGGAGCGCTATCTGGTGGGTGTCCAGCACCATAGGATGATGAATAAACCTGATTGAACGTCCAGAATCTTCATGTGTATCTCGAAGATACAGTAGCGTTCCAATATCACGAGTTGCCCATGTGACATTTAAAAAAACAACAACAGTAAAACTCAATTTGAAAGAGATCTGAAATGGCGTAACGTGTTTGCCTACCATACGAATATATTCTGGATTTGATTCTAGCAGGTAGTCAAAGCTTGCCTGTCTTTTTTTCCACAAATCCGTGGTTTAGGAGGTTGATTCAAAGAGGTTTGGATCTCTTGAAAGACTGTAGGCCCTAACGCAGCTAGATCTCAGCTATCACTATATAGTAAAACCTCCCTAAGACGACCACCGTCGGTTCCGTGGAAAAGGTATCGCTCAGACTTGAGGTAAATTTAATATTGGGTCTATGTGGTGGGAGGAAATCTGTTTCCAGAAAGAGTGGTCGTTAAGAGAGGTGGTCTTTAAGGGAGGTGTTACTGTATTTTCACTTTGAGAACAACGACTTTGGGAGATGAAAAGTACAAATGTTCTGTGGTTTTACATTTCTAAAAATTTTACTTGTGTTCAATGGCATAATTAGGCAACAGGCAATATTATTATTATTATAAGGGTGGCCTCTAAAAGGAAGTTTGTCTGTTATTGATAACGAAACTGACTTACCCGTTGCTGTCGATCAATTCTTGCTGAGATTCTCTGGAACCGTCGCTGGCGACACAATTTGTAACTTTGGCCGCCACTCCATCTTCAAAACAAATATAAATTGAAATTTAGAGTCACGAAACAAAAACAACTTGAGTTTATTAATTTATTTATTTTTAATACGTGAGTTAAGACTCCAAACTCTTAAATAATGTTTTTTAATATATCGTTGCGCTATCACTGCTGAATGGTTCTAGTTCGAATGAGTCATTATGACATCACTCAAAACTTAATGAGTCGTAGTAATGTCAGTCAAATCTGAATGAGTCGTCGTGATGCCACTCGAGTCTCAATGAGTCGTTGTGACCAGTGGCGTAACTATTTCAAAATTGGGGGGGCCTCAAGTACATTTAAAGATCATGTGATGCGGCATCGAAGAGAGAAATCTGTTTTGATACCTAATGGGGGTGGGGGCTCGAGTACCCCCTTCCTACGTCAGTAATTGTGTCATCACTTAGTTCTAATATGTGTCGTTTTAAGGTCGTTAAAATCCTAACGAGTTGTGAAATTATTTCCCTGAGGTTTTCGCTTTGAATGATGTTGGCGGGATGACAGTAGATATGGCGATAGTGCATATTTGGCGATATTTGAACCCGTAAACTGCAGTTGCACCGCAACCAAGAAGCCTTAAAGATTTCAAACAATTTTTTTCCCCCCATAGTTGCTTGAATATTTTATTGAGTCAGAAATTTTTCAAGGGAAGTTGCATTTTTTTTTAAGGATTTAATTTTTTATAGAGGACTCAATCCCTTTAACCCCCACTTCCTAGTTATGCCAATGACTGAAAGATAAAATGAAAAACTGGTTTTAAAGAAAACGGAGCCAAGGCAAAAGGAAAGTTCGCTGGGGAAAAACATCGCATAATTAATAAATTAATTACAGTAAAACCTCTCTTAACGACTACCTCTATTCAGCGATCACCTTTTCTGGGAACGGATTTCCTCCCACCCCATAGACACAGTGTTAAATTTACCTCCATTCGGATATCATCTCTCAGAACGACCGCCTTTTCATGGAACCGACGGTGGTCGCCTTAGGAAGGTTTTACTGTATTAATATCTCTGCGAGATAGGAGCGACATGCACGTTGCAAAAAATTACTTTTGGGGAGAGGACCCCTCCTTAAAATTTGTAAGTCACCTTCTAATTATTAATTTACCTGCATGTTTGATTTTTATAATCATAGTTAGTTCATCTCCAACGTCGACGTGCTGAGATATAGGACGGATCACAGGATATTTTCCTTGTAGAATGTCCATCCAGCAGTCCACTGTCAAAGGTGAAGACTGAAAATCGTAACAACAACCATAATTCAATATTAATACAGCACTTGATAATTCAACATTTGATGACTAATTCAACTGTTGATGATCAATTCAATCATCAAAAGCACTGACAGCTGAATCTACATAAGGCAAAAATATGAAACATTGTTGTTGCTCCATAATGTCATAGCTAATGATTACCGGTAAAACGGTTGTCGATGATGTCATAAAAGCTTGGTTTAGTGAGCGTTCCGGTGGCTTGTTCGATCCTGTTGCCATTTTTCCGGTGACTACTATTTCTTCCGGCACACAGTCCACTTGTATAAGATTATCTGTAGACTGTTGTACATGTGGATCGTACTGTACATATACATAAAGCTCGTATTTAAAGGTGCCATTCTGAAAAAAAGAAGATGGTTTAGATGTATATAGACAGTAGTATCAAAGTTATCAGGACTATAATGTAATCAAATATATAATGAAATACTATATATAAACTATATAATACTACATATAACTATACTATATAAACTATATATATATATAATTAATATAACTATACTATATAAACAATATATAAACTATATAACACTACATATAACTATACTATATAAACTATATATAAACTATATAACACTACATATAACTATATAAACCACTACATATAACTATACTATATAAACTATATAACACTACATATAACTATACTATACAAAATATATAACACTATATATAACTATACTGGACGATCCCTTGCTTCTGAAGCAAAACTTCAGGAATTGGAAGAGGAACTAGACAAGATCAAATGGGACATTGTAGGACTCAGTGAAATTAGAAGAAAAGGTGAAGAGTTGGTGGAACTGAAAAGCGGACATTTGTTTTACTATAGAGGAACGGAAACTGGAAGAACAAGTGGTGTTGGCTTCTTAATCAACAAAAGAATTAAAGACTGTCTTCTGGAAGTTGAAAGTACATCAGATCGAGCAGCGAGGCTTGTTGTTCAACTAACCCAGCGATACCAACTTCAAATAGTACAGGTATATGCACCAACATCAAGCCATACCGACGAAGAGGTTGAAGAATTTTATGAAGAAATCAAAGAGTTACACACCAAAGGGAAACAACATATCAAGCTCATCATGGGGGATTTCAATGCAAGAATTGGACAACAGGAACAAGGAGAGACATCGGTTGGTAAATACGGATATGGGGAAAGGAATGAACGTGGCGATCAACTCATCGAATTTGCAGAAGCTGAAAACCTTAGCATCATGAATTCATTTTTTAAGAAGAAACCGCAAAGAAAATGGACATGGAAACACCCAAATGGGGGAACTAGTGAAATTGACTATATCCTGGCAAACAAGAAATCAATTATTGAAGATTGCAGTGTACTGAACAGATTTAATACTGGAAGTGATCATCGAATGGTGAGATGTAAAGTGCACTTAAATACTAAATTAGAACGACAGAAGCTCATTAGGAAACAAGTAAGTAAGAGGGTGGATCTAATGAAACTGAAAGTAAATACCGAGGCATTCAAGTTGGAATTAAAAAATCGCTTTTCTGCACTGGAAGGACTTATTGATGAAAGTGATATCTCAGAAGCAAATGAAAACATTGTTAAGACAATAGTTGAAACTGCTGGGGAAATTGGTGGTGTAACCTGTAAAAAGCACAATAGCAAATTATCTGAGAAGACGAAACAGCTCATGAAAAGGCGAAGAGATATGAAGGTGGACAATCGAAATACCAGTTCCAGGATTGAGTACATAGAACTTTGTAAAACTCTGCGCAAAAGCATGAAAGAAGACATAAGAAAATTCAACTGTGAGCTAGTAAGGAAAGCCATTGAAAATAACAAGAGCCTTAGGGTTGTTAAAGGAAGTTTATCTGTTGGGAAGAAACACATCATTGCATTAAAAGGAGAGGATGGCACCGTAACAAGAAATAGGGAAGAAATACTTAGAAGAGTTGAAGAATTCTACAAAAATCTATACGAAAGTAACAGTGAATTAAACGAAGACATTGAAATAGTCGAAGGAACAGCTCCTAAAATCTTAAAAGAAGAAGTTTCATTTGCAATAAAAAGTATGAAGAAAGGAAGAGCCCCTGGTGATGATGGTATTACATTAGATATCTTAAAAGAAGCTGGAGAATATGTAGAAGACATACTTGCAAAATTCTTTACCAAATGCCTCAACAGTGGTAACATACCAAACCAAAATGGAGTGCATTTGGAAGAAACAGTTTTATCCTGAAGGGGAAATTGCCTTTATGTCTAAAAAGAAAAGTCTTCAACCAGTGTGTATTGCCAGTCCTCTCTTATGGATCAGAGACATGGAGTCTAACAGTTGGAGCAATACGAAAGTTACAGACAACGCAAAGGAGCATGGAGAGGTGCATGCTTGGAATAACTAGGAGAGATCGAAAAAGAAACACTTGGGTGAGAGAGCAAACTAGAGTAGAGGACATCATTGTTAAAGTAAAAGGACTGAAATGGCGATGGGCTGGGCATATTGCAAGAAGAACTGATCAACGATGGACAACAGAAATTCTGAACTGGATTCCAAGAGACCACCGAAGACCTAGAAAACGTCCTCAAACTAGATGGGTGGATGAAATAAGAAAAGAGGTTGGGGTGACGTGGAAACGAATGGCCCAGGATAGACTTGTGTGGAAAGCATTTGGAGAGACCTTCATCCAGCAGTGGATAGATAATGGTTGAATATGATGATGATATATATATATATATATATATATATATAAAACAATATATAAACTATATTGAAACCAAAGCATGTGCGGACAATTGATTGTAGTAAACTGACATGTAAACTATCTAAAAACCTTTAACTACTAAATAAGGAAATAAATGAAAAATCCATCATCATCATTCATTCATTGTGATTTAATATTATTATTATTTAATAGAAAATAGAAATTAGTACATATCGCTGTGCATGAAAGTGCATGTGCAGTAAAACCACTTTAACGGACACCCTCGAATAGCAGACACCTACACGTAACGGACGCTTTTTTTGATTCCCAGTTCCAATGCTTGTTATGCCCTAACACTTTCAAATAACGGACACCTCCTATTAGCGGACAGACTCTTAAATTTTGAGGTGTCCACTATTCAGAGGTTTTACTGTTTATACAAACTGAGTGGCCAAATTACCATGAGTATTACGTAATTTTATGCAAAGTAACTATTCCAGAGATACTGCTAACGTATGATTTATGAAGCAGTGTGACCCTCGTTTTCTTTGAGCTATTGAAATCCAGTCAACCAAATCTGGGTAAGCATAGAAAGGTAAAGATAACAGAAACAAATAAAGGATATCACTCATAAAATAATGAGTAACCAAACGTGATCTGGCGAACTTGGAATGATTGTGGACACTCGTAGCGGTGGTGCAAGTATTACCAAATTGGCAACACTGGTATTGTTCGAGAACGGCAGTTGTCAAAGGGCATACAAGATGGGCCAGAAAAACCAAACAAAACTGGATGTCAGAATAAAGCTTGTAGTTGTAAACGGCTATTGGATGCTTAGACAGCAAGGAAAGCGGGCAGACGGGTTCAATTCAACTGATGGATAATAGTGCGTTCCATATGAAGGACCATCTGGATTGGGGAAGAATTCAAATTGTCTTTCAATATTCAAACGGTAAGTCGCACATTACATGGAATGGTCCACAGAAACAGGAGGCCTGTCCGTACGCCATTGCTATCTGTTGCAACATGGTGTCACATGTGCAGTGTGCTCGGTCCCGTCGTTTGGAAAACCATATATATTTTCAGTTACATTATAAAGATGATAGAGTGAGGATATGAAGATAGTAGCACGAAGGCAGAAATCCTTATTGCATCGTCACATTTATGCAGGCTGGCGAAGGCAGCGTTATGGTCTGGAACTGGTGTGCTCATGGGCATACGTAGGCTTTCTGATTCCTGTGGAGCAACTGACTGACCAAGATTATTCAAACATCGTGTCCAATTAAGTTCATCTAACGATGTGTTGATAGTTTATCCCAAAAGAGATGGATATTTCCAGCAGGGCAATGCTTAATGCTTTACTACTCATATTCAACACAAATGATTTGAGGAGCATGAAGAAGACTTCTCTTTGTATTGCAGTGGACTCTTCAATCCACAGATTACAATCTATTGAGCATCTGTGGGATGAGGTCGAAAAGAGGATCAGATAAATGTTGCCATCAGATCTTGACGAATTGGAAAATCCAGTTCATCGTATCTAGACTAATATTTCTCACGAAATACACCAAGAGTTAGTAGAACTACGCAGAAGAATTGAGTCCATGTTTTGATGGGTATAATCACTGCCTCCTGATTCGCTGGCTTTGTGTGCGGGACGCCCAATCAAAGAATATAGATATACCCTACACATTCTTGCCCAAGTTAGCTTGGTCTTACGCATGCGTGTTGTAAGATGGTGTAAGTCTCCTGTGATATGAGGTTCTTGTGAAGAAACGAGTTACGACATGTCACCTTTAGCTGACAACTAAAAATTTACAGATACCAATATGGTTCCTAACCACCAATGGCGGGCGTAAAAAAATAAAAATTTTGATCAGTATCGAGGGTAAAAAGTTACCCATTGAAATATCGTACTTACACGATGGCCATAATAATTTATCCACCCAGTGTATATGAAATGTTTCGAATATTATAACTTTAGAATTAGAAAATTATATATATGTATAATTTTTTTTTTAATTATTAGCGGATTGATACCCCTCGTGATATCTTTAGTTCGGGGAAGCTCCCGTTGAGTTTAGTCATAGGTTAATGTCGCTTGATTATCGGAAACCTTTGACCTTTTAATCAAGATTACAGGAACCATTCGACCTTTTAATCAAGATTACAGGAACCCTTCGACCTTTTAATCAAGATTACAAGAACCCTTCGACCTTTTAATCAAGATCATGGCAGTCAATGTAGTGCCAACTTAGCCAACATCCTCAATGAATATCAGAAAATAATTGAATCCAGAACTGTAAATGGCGGGTCACCCGCCCCCTTAGGATGGTAGGGTTGTTGTTTTTTTTGTTTTTTTTCAATCTGTGACTGAAATCACTGTCATGGAGTATATATGACACAAGGACATTTTGGACTATTACCTTTGTCTGCAGGCTACTGATGGTTTACCACTATTTAAGCCTCTGATTTATTCATGGGAAAAGTCAGACAAAGTGAGCAGTGGAGTAAGAAAGTGGTTCAAGCCCTTATTAGGTATCGAAGCACATTATTTTAAGGTCGCATCACATAATCTTCTTTAAAGTCATTCAAGCCCCGCCCCATATTAGATATCAAAACATATTATTTTCTCTAAGGCCGCATCACATTATCTTCTTTGAAGACATTTGAGCCCCCTCCCCTCCACTGGATATCAAAACACATTATTTTCACCAAGGCCGCATCACATAATCTTCTTAAAAGTTATTTGAGCCCCCTCCCCCCATTGGATATCAAAACGCATTATTTTCACTAAAGCCGCATCACAAAATCTTCTTCAAGGGCATTGGAGCCACCATAACCAAGAGCCCCCCCACCCCCACCCAACCCCCCCATGAGTTTTGAATTGCTATGCTACAGAAAGTGAAGACTGTAAAGGAGGGAATGCATACATCAAAGCTTTTGAACTCACCAATAGCAATCCTTTTTTAAATGAACAATTACACTCTTTTAAGCGCTTTCACTCTACCTTCAAATTACCTTGATAAGAAATCGGAAGTTCGCCAACATAGGCATTGGAAGTTCGCCAACATAGGCGTCGGCAGAATTTTTTGCAATGGTAAGCAAAGATTACTTCAGCAGAAATAAAAAAAATACATTAAAAAATATCATGATTAGATTAATTGATTAATTAATTCAATTGTTTAATTAAATAATTATTTTAATTATTTAATCAAATAATTATTTTAATTATTTAATCAAATAATTATTTTAATTATTTAATTAAATCATTAATGAGACTATTTAGTTCAAAATTATTTAAATAATTTATAACCTTAAATTTTAATTGACACTGTATACATCTTGTTTATCAAGTTTTTTAAACTAACCTTTAGACTGGGTGTATAAAGCTTGATGTCACAATTCAATTATTTCAGGTACATATTTTAGCATACACAAAACAATTTTTTTAATCAGATACAGGAGATATATATCTATAGGCAGAGACACCAGTACTCTAGATCTGCATGGACCAGGTTGAGAACCACTGATCTAGATAATGCAGTAAAACTTGTCTAAATAAACCATCACTTGTTCTTCTAGAAAACTAACCGTTTTGTGGGTTGGCCAGTGCCATATTTCTCCAATACCTATACTAGGCTATAGACTAGGACGGCAAAATTTTGTGTATTGAGTCTGATATAACAAAATCAATACCATATGATGATATAATCAGATGTTTTGCCGAGAAGAAAGCTAGACGTCATGCTTTCCATTTAAATACCAGTGTTCGATAGGCTTTTATTTTTTGCTAAAATTAAAATTTATTTCAATAAAATTGAATTTGATTTATTATATACCAAGAAGAGATAATACTTCAATATAAGTTAATATTGTTTAATGTTTATGTTTCAATTTATGAGTTTGTTTTTCAACATATTTATTATCGACACAAAAGTTTTTGGCGTATATTGAATGTAACAATTTTTATGTTCCTACCACTGATTGAGGGTGGCAAAAATAGCCTAGGGGCGGCAAAATGGTAAATCCGCCCATGGGGATGGCAGCAGAACATTTTCTGATGTTGAACAGTTGAAGATTGTAAAACTAAATTTGAATTTTCATAATATCCCCAATACATTAAAAACATGTATATCAACGTAAAAACATACATAAAACCGTACATACACGTAAGGATATATAAATAAGCTTATGGAATTGATAAATTTCCAAAATAGAAATGTTGCGTTAATTTATTTTACCGTACAATTTATAAAAAATTCAGAAATGATATATATATATATCATCATCATCATATTCAACCATTATCTATCCACTGCTGGATGAAGGTCTCTCCAAATGCTTTCCACACAAGTCTATCCTGAGCAATTCGCTTCCACGTCACCCCAACCTGTTTTCTTATTTCATCCACCCATCTAGTTTGAGGACGTTTTCTAGGTCTTCGGTGGTCTCTTGGAATCCAGTTCAGAATTTCTGTTGTCCATCGTTGATCAGTTCTTCTTGCAATATGCCCAGCCCATCGCCATTTCAGCCCTTTTACTTTAACAATGATGTCCTCCACTCTAGTTTGCTCTCTCACCCAAGTGTTCCTTTTCCGATCTCTCCTAGTTATTCCAAGCATGCACCTCTCCATGCTCCTTTGTGTTGTCTGTAACTTTCGTATTGCTCCAACAGTTAGACTCCATGTCTCTGATCCATAAGAGAGGACTGGCAATACACACTGGTTGAAGACCTTTCTTTTTAGACACAAAGGCAATTTCCCCTTCAGGATAAAACTGTTTCTTCCAAATGCACTCCAGCCAAGTTTAATACGTCTGTTGAGTTCTTTCATAATGTTGCCATCCATTGAAATCAGCTGGCCAAGGTAAATATATGAATCAGCAATTTCTAGCTCAATGTTGTCAACTTGTATTTTTGTTTCCTCTACGAAATTATTGAACATGATCTTAGTTTTTTGTAGGTTCATCTTGAGTCCAACTTCTTTACTTCTAGTTGAGAGCTCCTGTACCATGTCTTGGAGTTCTAATGGGTTCGTTGAAAAAATAACAATGTCATCAGCAAACCGCAAATGATTTAAATATTCACCATTTATTTTTATTCCCTTGTTATTCCAATTTATCTGCTGAAAAATCATCTGTAAAGCTGAAGTAAAAAGTTTTGGAGAAATGGTATCTCCCTGCCTCACACCTTTACCAATTTTGATAGTTTTGGTATCTTTATGTAACCGAAATTTTGCACTTGCATTTTTATACACACGTTTCACCATGTCAATGTACACATCCTCAATGTCTGTTGATCTTAAAGAGTTGATGACTGCTGATGTTTTAATAGAGTCAAAGGCCTTCTCATAGTCAATAAATGCAACACACAATGGAAGTTCATATTCATGTGTTCTTTCAATTAATTCTCTTAATACTTGAATATGGTCCACTGTACTGAATCCACTTCGAAATCCAGCTTGTTCTCTTGGTTGAGCTGCATCTAATTTTTTCTGCAGGCGATGTGTTAGCACTTTTGTGAAGATTTTATAAATAGCAGGTAACAAGCTAATTGGTCGGTAATTTTTCAAATCCTCTTTATCACCTTTTTTATGCAAAAGAATTACTGTTGCAGAATCCCATTGGTTTGGTATGTTACCGCTGTTAAGACATTTGGTAAAGAATTTTGCAAGTATGTCTTCTACATATTCTCCAGCTTCTTTTAGGATATCTAATGTAATACCATCATCACCAGGGGCTCTTCCTTTCTTCATATTTTTTATTGCAAATGAAACTTCTTCTTTTAAGATTTTAGGAGCTGTTCCTTCGACTATTTCGGCGTCTTCGTTTAATCCACTGTTACTTTCATATAGTTTTTTGTAGAATTCTTCAACTCTTCTAAGTATTTCTTCCCTATTTCTTGTTACAGTGCCATCCTCTCCTTTTAATGCAATGATGTGTTTCTTCCCAATAGACAAACTCCCTTTAACAACCCTAAGGCTCTTGTTGCTTTCAATGGCCTTCCTTACTAACTCACAATTGAATTTTCTTATATCTTCTTTCATGTTTTTGCGCAAAGTTTTGCAAAGTTCTACATACTCGATCCTGCAACTGGTATTTTGATTGTCCACCTTCATAAGTCTTCGCCTTTTCATGAGTTGTTTCGTCTTCTCAGATAATTTGCTATTCTGCTTTTTACATATTACACCACCAATTTCCCCAGCAGTTTCAATTATTGTCTTAACAATGTTTTCATTTGCTTCTGAGATGTCAACTTCTTCAATAAGTCCTTCCAGTGCAGAAAAGCGATTTTTTAATTCCAACTTGAATGCCTCGGTATTTTCTTTTAATTTCTTTAAATCCACCCTCTTACATACTTGTTTCCTAATGAGCTTCTGCCTTTCTAGTTTAGTATTTAAGTGCATTTTACATCTCACCATTCGATGATCACTTCCAGTATTAAATCTGTTCAGTACGCTGCAATCTTCAATAATTGATTTCTTGTTTGCCAGTATCCAATATTTAATTTAAAGGTGACCAGACGTCCCGATTTTTTCGGAACAGTCCTTACTTCTAACCATTTGTTCTATTTTTCTAAGAAGCCAATTTCACATCACTGCCCTCTCATCGCCAAAATTTGACCTACGACGTGTTCCGAATTTGGGGCTAGAAAATCTGGTCGCCATAAAAGAAAGCATGTCATTTCGTATTTTCTACAATATTTACTGTCTTCAGTTCAGATTCGGGAGACGAAGATTCACACAGGTCTTTTGAAATAGAAAAAAAAAAGAAAAAAAGAACCTTGCCATTCCAGATTCTCCTTCAAAAGCACAGAATTCAAATACCGCAACCGTAATAGAAAATGATGTAGGCGACACTTTCTCAAAAAACAAAGGCTGTTACATTTCTGAAGATGACAAATACGATTTACTCACTACTCACTTTCGACCAAGTAAAACTTTTTGGTTTTCTAAAACAGAAATGCGAGATGGCAA
>QLNU02014176.1:176198826-176222278 GCA_006491805.2 Dysdera silvatica | reverse complement strand
CTATTAAGCAAAAAAGTTTATAAGCTTCTTTAAAGATGTATCTGTTTTCTATTAAAATTTCCATGAATGTTTGTAATTTCATATCTCTATACTGCTTATCCAGATATATGTATTTTAATTCATTTTTCAATCTTTGGAAGTCAATAAATATATTGGGGTAGTACATATTTAAATTATTTATTGCTTCAGTAGAAAATTTATTGGAATACTCTATAAATTTTGAAGTATCCATTAATGTAATAAAATTAAGCTTTTCCATATCTTGAAAACGTGTGGTAATTTATCTAAGGTTATCTAATATTTCATAGAATAAAATTTTATATTTTTCAAAAATTTGATCTCGTGCGAGCGTCACTTTTTTTTTGTCCCTCTCGGTGTTCAGTTGTAACTGTTGTTTTCATAGTCACTAATTATAAAATTTCCACGAATGTATTCTCCTTTCGTTTGATGTTTAAAAGAATCTGCGTATTTTTAATTTGTGAGATGCAAAAATTAATGTCAAATGACTTATTTTGTAGTACATTGAAGAGAACATCCGTAAGTCCAAAAATATGGTTAAAAACAACAACCAAAAGTGAAAATTCAAAGTCGTTAAATATATTTAAATAGCCGACACTCTGCCTAAGCGAAGTTTGATCGGAGGTTGGATCGTTCATAATCTCAGTAAATACTTCTTTTAAAGAATCCCATTCTTTATTTATAACACTCAACATTTTAGAGTTTGATGTCCATCGCGTAATAACAGAAGTAGGAATTCGTCTTCCGACGACTGTATCGACCACGTGAGTTCGTTTGGCAGAATGATGAAAAAATGCAGGTATGCCGCTTACAGTTGCAAAAAATATGCGACACTGTGAAATGCTGTTGCAGCTTTGTTGTAGCACTAAATTCAGACGATGTGCCAAACAGTGAATAAAAACTATTTGTGGTGCTACTTCTTTAATTTTGGACTGAAGACCATTTAAGTGCCCTGACATTACGCTTGCCCCATCAAAACATTCTCCTATAAGTTTTGATTTATAGTTAAATTTTTCGAGGCATCTTGATACAAGGTTAAACAATGCTTCGGCAGTCCGATTGGAACTGACGTCATAAAATCCCAAAAATCTTTCCACTAACTTTCCACAAGCAATAACATACCTAATTATGATACTACATTGAGATTTTTGGACAATATCTGTGGAATCGTCTACTTGTATAGAAAAAAATGCAATCCTTTATTTCTTTTTCGATATGTTCATTGATATATTGCCAAATGCAGTCAATTATTTCATTCTGAATAGTCTTAGAATTGCCGGCAAACATGGGTGTGATTTTTCAAAAGTGCTCATGAATGTCCACAGGGCTTATCGAAATAAAGGTTTCTAACAATTCTTTAAAATTACCATGATTAGTGGAGGTTACATCTTTGTGATGACCACGAAATGCTAATTCTTGCTTCCCCAAGTAAAGAACAGCACGAATGGGCGGGCAATTGAATGAAACGTCCATTAAGCTGCATATTTTCGTTGAAGCGTTTAATATATATTGCCTAAAGTATTCTTTTAAAGCATCCTCAATACCACTTAAATTTTTTTTTAAGTTTGAAAAACATAATGTACAATCCACATGGTAAAAAAACCTTTATGTTTGTGAAGAGCACGGGTAACGTTACCAAAATCATTCGAAACCACTCTTATTCCACACATTTGATTTAACACCAATGATTAAACATGGCATACAAAAAAGTTTATTTAAATAATAACTCCCACACAGCCATTCAAACTCCGAATATCACGAAATCTTAAAATGCCGATTATATACTTTGTCCTTTTTTTGCAACTTTAGTTAAATTTAACACAGGCATGGGCTTTTCCTTACTTAAAAAATCTTTTTTATCATCGTTATTCCGCTTGGAAAATGGGATTTCTAATAAAATACATACCTGGTCATTTAAGGTAAACGTCATATTGTAAAGGAACCTCTTAAGTTTAACCTAAAGAATCAAGTAACGGAAATGGCGTTTTCTAGGCGGTTTGAGAACTTGCAGCATAGTGCGCATATCTGAACTTTGGACCATATAAAGGATAGACACAACGGTGTCCCCAATTTAACGACTGTTCACAACATTCCTGCTTCAACATTTCGATGGTGCATTTAACGCGTTTAAAGCGCTGACTTAAAAACGTAGCCTTCTGTTCCTGAATGTAATTCCAATTATATTAAAGGAATTAAATTCAAAAAAAAATAGTGGGCTCAAATAAAATTTCGAATTTTATTTTTCTAATCAAATTTTAAATTTGACAAAAAAATAAAAAGAAATTAGACTTCAAATAAACAAAAAAACTCTGTTCAACCGCCCAATTTGTTTAAGTGAAGTGCCGCTTTACCCTACGAGCCGCCACTGGAAGACTGTATGTTACTTTAGTTCTTTAGAGTTCTAACATATTCGCTACGAAATGTTAGCGGAATGAAATACATAAATTTAAGTCTTGGTTGGGGGAGCAGGGGGACATTATTTTTCTGTGAAACAATTTGTATTTTTTCATGAGCCGGCAGGCCTCAAGTGAGTCGCGTTTTGAAGACCCCTGATTTAAGTTGATAATGTAAAATATTTAAAAAAAATAAGCGTTTTACAAAAAAATGTTCGAAACGAAAGTTGCTTATCTCGAGGGGAGGATGTGTTTCTCATTATCTATCTTTTACTTGGGGTGGGGGGGGGTCGTTTCAAAGGCCCTTTGAGGGCCAAGCTCGTTTTTTCAAAGGGAAACCTATATTTTTTTTTTATTCTTACTCCTCGTAAAAAAAAAAAACTTTTGTAGACAGCATTTTGGCGATTTAGCGCTTAGTTTCCGAGATATTTAAGAAATATGCTAAAATAAAAAACGTTCATGCTATATCATGCTTGTTGCATATTTCTCCGAGATTCCCTATAAAGAACCACCATTTCGAAATGAAGGGCTAAAATTTCGTTACGGTATCAAAATCGAAAATAGTTCGAGAAAAGCCTTGAAGGAATCAATAAAATCGAGTTGAAGTAGCTTCGTGGGCACCCCCCTCGGCTTATGAGGAAAAAGGACTGAAACTACAAGAAACTGTGTGGTCCAATAACATTATTCAATTGGAATTTTTCCTGATTGCACCCCCCCCCCATGTGTGGCTCAATTAAAAACTAATTAGGTCGAAACCCTGAAATTGCTAATTACTGATAAAAAAGTAAATAAAATCGCTTATACAGGGAGGGAAAGTCCTAAAAATTCCAGAATGGGATATTAAAATCTAATTTGAGTAAAAGGGTTGAAAATCACATGGCCCTAAAATCTGGAAAACACTTGGCAGCTGGAACCCCTGGGGGGAGGGGGAACTCCTCTCTATTCTAGTATGGATTTTTAAGCCACGCCTCGAAAGTGGTTTGACATGTTGCGCCAGAACCGGCTCTTTATTACTAGTGTAAGATAACATATACTAGAACGATCGTTCTCATACATAAACAATTAGATTATTTTTGCATTAATTAATGTTAGGAAAAAAGTGTCCTAAAACATTCTGGTCGTTAAAAAAAAACGTAAATAAGATTGCAGCACTAACTAACATCGATAAAGTTGTTATTTCTCCACACAAAGCAACACATTTAAACTCGCATTTTAACGGTCAGAGATAAACTTTCAACGAACAACCAAAAAATATTTCAATAATTAAGGAATAAATAAAAAACATCAGAAATTGTTTAAAAAATTCTAAAAAATCAGTGTAAAACGGTAAAATAAGATTGAAAAGAAAAGAGAAAGAGAGAGATTATAGGGGCTTCTTCACCGTCCCTTGCAAATCTGAAGTAATGCCCCCAACCCCCCCCCTTTATCATGAGGTCAGTGGGAGCTTTCCCACACTTTTTATTTTACGACTACAGCACTGGAGCTGAAGGACAGAATGGAGGGAGAGGACTTAAAAAAAAAAAAAATCCGTGCTTAACCGCGTTCCAGCTCCACAATACTCCTTGTCCTACTGTATAAGGCCAGGGGCGGACTGGGTTCTTCCAAAGAGCGCAACGATCCGTGAACTGATTCGGCCGAAGGCCCAGTCCGCCCCTGATAAGGCCTCGGGCAATACATTTCACCTTGGGCCTCGCAAGCTCCTAGCAAAGAATATAAATATGTTTTTTACTCTTAGGCCGCCCAGTAACGGCCCTAGACTTTGCGAGGCCCTGGGCCATTTACCAGGGGAAGACTGGGCTATTGGTAGCAACCCTGGCGCATTTCGGCGGCCCAATTCAAGAACAATGATAATTAATTGATTTAATTACATTAGTTAATTTAATTTGTTGAATTACATTAAGTAGTGTAATTTATTTAATTACATTAATCAATAAAATTTATTAACTGCATTAATTAATTAATTGAGCGACGTAGCATAACGCTCAACATGAAATGTCAACAATGGGTAGTTATTTAATATTTTTATTCAGAACGAAATATAATTTTTTGTATCCGTGAGAACTCGTTGTCGAATTATGGACTTTTATAACATACTTCAAACTAAAGATATATTATTACGAAATATATATAATGCAATACCTTGACCTTCTAACTTTTTTATAAATTCATATCTTTTGTTTAGAAAATTTGAAAACTGCATATTAGCAATAAAGTTATAAATTTTAACATGCATTAGATATGAAAAAAAAAAAAATAAAAAAACTTCAATGTTATTGATCATTAGAAAGTTGAAAATGTATTCAAGAACATCGAAGACTTTTTCTTGGCAATTTTTAATTTTTTATAAAGATATTTTCATTAGTAAATAAAGAATAACATTCCAATTTAAGCGGAATAGTCATGTTTGGGATCACAGGCCCGCCTTCGGCGACTACCCTTCCCGTTTCCCCTTGGTCAAGTCAAGTAAGCGGAATAGAAAAACTACGTGCGTACCCGTCAAAACTTGAATGAATACTAATAAACAAAAAGCGCCCTCCGACATTTCGTGCCTTTCGGGTTACCATGATAACCAAAATTAAAAAGTAAAGAATTAATCACAACTAACATTTCTTCGTTTAGCTATTATTGATTCCACCAGAATATAGTGGCAACAATCATTTTTCTTTGGTTTTAACACAAACAAGCAAGTGAAAGAAAATCACTTAAGGTCGATATTTAAATTTAGCGGGTTTCAATTAACACCAATTCGCGGCCCTCTAATTCGCGACCCTCTAATTCGCGACCCTCTAATTCGCGACCCTCTAATTCTCAAGTAACTCGGTAGGTTTTCAACGTTAACAATAGCCATCATTATTGCATTTACGGAAGACCTTCACCTTACCCTTTTTATTGACCATAGACAGAAAAACCAAAAGCAATAGCGGGTTCAATATCTATTGAAACCCGCTAATAATTATATTATTGATACAACTACAATAAAGTGGCAATAACAGCCTCCTACCTTTATTAAAAAATAATGGAAAAATTGACTACCGCAACCAACCTTACCAAAAACTCCGTTCTACCTTTTATTAAAAATAACTAAAAAATTGACCTTCGTAAAAATATTTTCAAAGTTAAAAAAAATCAGCACTTGTTCAAGTTGCCACAAATTTTTAAAATATTTCTACGTGGGCTCTATGACTCTCTTATTTATATGGTGCACATTTTTTAGGTTTTACATAAGGATGAAAATTATTTTGCATTCTTTATTCCAGTTTATCAGTCAATAAAAAGTTTTATAACTTTTAAAAATATTTCACCCTATTACGGCCCGTTGAATGAATATACCAATTAATTTTCAGAGAACCAGCCCATTTCAGCCCGTATTTGAAATTGAATTTTAGGCTCGCGAATGAACGGACCATGGCCCATGCAGGTTTCTAACTCTATACTGTATGCAATAAAGAATAGTAGTAACAATATAAATAGTATTTCTTACCGTTATGCCGAAAGGTATCAGTAACTTCTTATATTGTATCATCAGCGTAACGTTATATGGGTCCGGCTCCCCAACGATTTTCAATTTTACTATTTTTTATATATTGTAATGTATGAACATCCATAATATGTGTTTGGCCCTAACAATAATTTTGAAAATTCTAGTTCTATGCTCAGCATCCCCATCTCCATTCTATCCAAACTATAAATATGTATGCTAAACCAAACTGGCGCTATCTAAACTATATCGGTTCGGCTCTCTTAATGCCAACTTTTACAACTCCTCTATGTTAAACCAGATCGGCCCTCTTTATGTCAAATTTTACAGGCCCTCTATGTTAAACCGGACCGACCCTCTTTATAATTTGAGGCTGCCCTTCGGGCAATCGCCCATATGGCCAGTCCGCCCCTGCATTTACGTTTGCGGAGCCCTAATATTTTGGAAAGGGGTCTTACCGGGGAGCCTGAAGGTATGGAATGGCCCCAAAGAGAAAAAGGGGTTGTGTAGCCCTCCCCCGAAAAAATTTGAAAAGTGAACTTGCCGAGTGTCTTACGTTGTGACTGCATGATTGACGTTTGATCACAAAAGGTATTTGTTTTGAAGAGACGCTTGGTTAAACTTTACAATTTATCAAACACTTCATTATATACAACATGTGGAAACATTATTGATTCTTGGAGCGCATTCTAGCGTGCTCATTCCACGATTGATGGAGCAGGAATGTGTGTCTTAAAAATAATGAAGTTAAAAGTTCAACAGAGTATTGTAAACGCCCACACGATTCGATTGGTCAGTTCGTTTGTGATGTGGGCGGTTTTTGTCCTCGATTGGACGGAAAGTGACGATCGGACGTCCATCAGGGCCAGGCAGGTCTGTGGGAAGCCACCAACTGGGTCCTTCACCACGGTAGCTCCGATGTTACCGTCTTCTGTGACTCTCAGGCTGCTTTGCTTGGCCTCCAGGCCGATCCTGCTGCTTGGCTGGTTTGCCCCATTGTCCAGGACATTGTGGTCGCGGCGGCTAGATGTGCGGATGAGGGGAGGTCTGTGACGTACTGTTGGTTTCCTGGCCACACCGGTAATCGTGGTAACGAAATTGCGGACACTTGGGCGCGTCGAGCCCTAGAGGACGTAAACGGTTCCTGCAGTAACAGACCCTCCCCGCACAACCCCTCCCTTTCCTGCCGTATCAGGAGTCTGAAGGACACCTATCGAAGTGACATGGTGAACCTCTTGATAAGAGACATTACGGGGCACTTCCGATCAAAGTTCGAGGTGCGAAAGTCGTCGTACTTTTCCCCGATGGTCTCCCAGGTGGGGGCACAGACCAGGCTGCATCGTTTCAGAATTGGCTGTGCATTCACCAACAAGTACCTCCACCGCATTAGGCAACTCCCGTCGCCTGTGTGTCTCCAGTGTCAGGAAGGTGCTGACGAAACACTGGAACACATTCTTTTGCGGTGTCCGGCCTACGGCTACCTCAGGGAGGAGCTCCTTCTCGCCCGCCGCCGTTTAGGCCTCGCCTCGCCACCAGGTCTGTCCGACCTCCTGGATCCCACCGGATCCCCCCGCCTTCGCGCTGCCTCCGTGGCTGTGCTAAACACCTTCCTTTCCGGTCTTGGCCGGTTCCTGTAGGTTACTCGGCTGGCCCATGGGGGTGTCTCCGGTCCTGCTGCCTGGGCCGTGGCCGTTCCCCGTGGCGGCTGGTTTCGGTGTGCGTTGAATGACGACTTTACGTGAACGTGCATCTATGAATGCCGTGTTGATCGGCAATCCATCTCCCCCTCAGCCGCCTCGGCGGCTGATTACGCTGTTCAAGCGTCCTGTCTGGGATTACAGCGCCGCCACCTTCGGCGGCCACCATTCCTGCCCCTTCTGCGCGAACAACACTCACCACACTCACACTCAGGGCCAGGCACCTAAACACATAAAGATGTCAAGTTGCTGTAGTTCGTGTGAGAAAAGCGGAAACATTCGCCATGGGGTGCCTGCATTTCTCAGGATTTTAATTATCCAGATGCCTCAACTAGTCGTTAAATTTCTTGGGAAATATTAAAGGGGACGCATCTGACCGTGAGAACGAGAATCGCCTCAGCACTCCCTTTCTAGTGGGATCGTGCTAGAGTTCAGAACGATGCCACGAAATAGTCCGGGAATCGAACACGTTTTCCCGAATGCATTGTCGTTGCCGATCGAGAGGGCTTTTCGCGTCGCACTACTACCGATGATGAGAGACGTTCGCTTTCACTGTTAACGTTAGTGAAGGCTGTTCGGTTGCACGGTTGATCAGGAAGGCTGGTTTTAGGCGATCGATGGATACCGACTGATGTTTCCCATTCATCATGATTTTGTATACTTTGTTGTCGCGGCTTATGACTTCAAACGGTCCGTCGTAGGGTGATTGAAGTGGCTTTCTCACCGAGTCGCGGCGAAGAAACACATGCGTGGCTGTAGGCAGTTGCGGATTCACGAAAGTTGTACGTGGTCCGTGGCAGACGTTGGCTTAGGTTGAAGTTGAAGGAAATGATTGCGTAGCTGTTCCACGAATGACAGTGGGTCAGTTTCGGGTTTAGTGGCTTCGAAAAACTCTGAGGGTAAACGTAGTTGAGTCCCGCGAACGGGTTCAGCTGCCGAGCACTTTAAATCCTCTTTGAGGGCTGTACGCAATCCTAGAATGATGATATGAAGAGACTGCTTCCATTTGTTGGTTTGATATCGTTTCAGAGCGGATTTTAGAGGTATATAAAATTCCTCAATTAATCCATTGCTCTCTGGGTGGTAGACTGTAGTTCCGGTCCTTTTCACTCCCATCAATTTAGAGAGTGCGCTGAAGAGAAGGATGCTTCGAATTGGCTTCTGCGTTTTGTAGGGATGGTTAGTGGCACAGCATTCGAAAAAAACCGTTGCGGCCGTTATGTCGTGCATGAACTGCGCTTCGGGCCATTGGGAAAATCTATATATCGCAATATATATTATAAGCAATAGTTTTTGCCTTCAAATGATGGCAGTGGACCGATAATGTCAATATGTACGTGCTGAAAGCGTTGAGAAGGGACGGAAAATATTTGCTGAGAAGACTTGGTATGGCGCTGAATTTTTAATTTTTTTGCATACGATATAAGATCGAGTCCATTGTCGAGAATCTTTATTGATGGACGGCCATATAAGTCATAAACGCAACATGTCAATCGTACGCCCAATTCCGTGGTGAACAAGATTGTGGCTACATCCAAAGACAAGTTTGCGAAACGAACTCGGTATGAACGGTCTAGCCTTACCTGTTGATACGTCACACACACAAGCTGTACCTGGATGTTTGGCAACACAATTCTAGACAAGACGTCTGCCGGTATATTTTGGAATCCATTAACATACCTTATATCGGTAGAAAACGGTCATAGAGGATCATAATGACAAGATTTCCAGCATCCCTAAGAAATTTCCATTTCTTCGATCACCAATCCAGTTGTTGTTTCTCTGAAAGCTAATCTACGTTCGGAAAGAAACAGAATTACGTCCAGAAATCGCCGTAGTAAGTCTTTCCATTCTTGTATTTCACTTTTTATTTTGTGCAGTAACAAGCAATTTACTGTCGTGTTTTTGTTTAAATTGCTCTGTAAATTTCGCCATTGCTCACAACACGCTTTGTGATTGTTGCTGCTTTCATGCTCAGGTATTCTGTCATATAGCTTTTGAGAGGTCCCCAGTCAATTTTTGCAGCAAAAATAGATCGCTGCAGTTCAGGTAATTTGCAAAATAGACGACATGGAAAACAAAATAAAGCTTGTTTGGTTTTATTCCAAACTAATCAGTCCCGAGGGACTACTTCGTCGTTCCTTCGATAATTCAGCACATAAACGGAAATTTCATTCCGTCATGGTCGGGAGGAAAAATCGCTGGGTATAGTTCTGGTCCTTGTCGAACAGCGTCTTTTATTTTGTCGGTAGTGAAGTATGACCTTAGAAGACCAATATCAAAATTTAATTTCTCATTGTTTTGTTTCTTTTCGGGGACCTGAACGATGTTATTAACGTTAAGCAGAAGCAGCACACAGTTCACTTGCATCAGATTTACTTCCTCTTGCAGCTGCAGATGAGCTTGGTTTTGATGATTTAGATTCAGTAGAGTGTTCAATTCCATAGTCAAATGTACTTGATGCACAAGAACCACTTTATTATTATTGATGTCTTCTTCAATTGAGATACTTCCAGTTTGATTTTCAGGTAAACAAGGAGAGATAGTGACCCCTAAACTTTGAAGAGTTATTCGACCTTTAACAGATTCTTTTCTCTTTGCATCTTGGTTCTCTTCTTTTTTTTTGGCGCAGTATAGCCCAGATGCTCTTGCGCCATAAAAAAGCCAAACAATCAATGAATCTCTTCTTTTTTGTGCGCTGGATTTATGATGGTAATTCATAATGAACAAGAATAAACACAACCTAAGGTTTAAAAAATATTGTTTCAGTAATAGTTATAATATCGCATATTTAAAAGCTTATTTTTGAGAAAAATACGAAAATCGGATACAAAGATTGAGGCCCCCATGCTATGTGGGGCCCTCAAAATGCACCATGTTATGCCAAATGCAGGGAAGGGATTCTCCTCCCTCTCGCATCTTCCCTCAGGGGAAGACATTTTACAATTTTGAACCTTTCTTTCATGCAAAAAAAAAAAAAAGTTGGGGAACCCCTTACTAGTAAGTGGGGCCCCAAACTTTGTTTGCGTCTCGGGACCCTAAATCATAATCAGACACTGTTAACAGCTAAAATTTATAAACAAAGTGTACCGTTAAATCGGGTAAATTAAAATCATGAATTGTTTTGGTTGCTGGTTAATGAAAATAGCATGGAAGGCTCTTACCCATTTCTTGAACCTGAAAGAAGCGGCTATACATGAATTTAAGAAGAAACGATAATCGTGCTTTAATTTTCTCAACTGACTTCAGTACAAAGACTACAGGAAAATAAAATATTGAGAAAACACATTACAGCTTTACCATGTTTGGCGCAGTATAGCCCAGATGCTCTTGCGCCATAAAACATCCAAACAAACAAACATTACAGTAATAACTCCTTTCTGGTGCTGGTGCAGTCATCTATGTGCTGAAATGTAAACTAAAGTTAAATGTTTTTTTAACATCCTGTTGAAGGCCCCAGGCCTAAAAATACTTTTCTTTCCAATATTGCTATTACCGACAAGAAGATAAAAAAAAAAGTTATGCGACAAAAGCAAAAATAATAAAATTGGATAATGACTTTTGAAAAAATTTTCCAGGCCCGCACGCCCCGGGAATTTGCCCCGGCTCACCCCCTTGTCGGCCCTGGTCATGACGCTCTCCCCCAATACATTTTTTCGCTGTAAAAAATTCAAACTTTCATGATAAACGAAGGGTGTTATTCCAAGACCATGGCAAATTCTATCCTTATAAGTTGGCGCAGTATAGCCCAGATGCTCTTGCGCCATAAAAAAGCCAAACAATCAATCATTATCCTTATAGGGGGGACCGGTCCCTAAGATCCACCCCTCCCGGAAACTAAATTTTTAATGGGACTTGGCTACGGCCTTGCATGCTGTGATTGTATCGATACATGCTGTAAAAATTTTTGAACCCCCGAAATTAAATCTTGGCTACGGTCTTGTTTGACCCCAAAATGAAAGTCTGCCTCCACTCCTGGATGTGACCCCCACCAACTCCTGGTCGTGCGTACGTCAGTGAAGAGAACATAAAAGCAAAAATAAAGCTTCTTTTAAAATAAAAAAAAAAGTATAAAATTATGTTGCTTTATTTTGTGGACAGATGGAGCCTCTGGCTATAAGTTGTTTCTTAGATATATTTCTTTTTTCTTTCTTACTTTTTTTGTTGTTACTTTTCCATTAAATTTATAGTCAACCAGAATAAAATTTCATTAAATTTTCAAAATTTTTCAAAAAGAGTTAGTAAACTTCAGAAATTAATAGCGCCATTGAGTTTACTGAAATTCTTTTTTTGGAGTCAAGTGGGTGTGACGTGAACGTGGGAACGTCACGCACAGCGCATGCGTATCAGTTAAAAGATCAACATCGTTAAGGTTTTGCTGCTAGGGCCGGTTATTGCTATGCTCTTGTAAGATACAGGTGTGTTCCTTTGGACGAATTCTCTTCACAAGAATTTTGGATTTATTTTTGTAAGATCCCTTCGATACAAAATTGCAGACTTTAATTCTTGATCGTGCGACCAAAAGGTGAGCTTACTTTTCGTGAATTTTAAAATTAAATAAAATCCAGTTTGTTTGATAACTTGTTTACCTCCAGCAGTTATCCATCGCCTGATCTCTAGGTGTAGCTGTTGACCAATCAACTGCGAATTGACCATTTTTGTACAGGTTGCAAGAACTTTCGGGGATTTAAAAATATCCCAACACGTTGGCGGTCAAAAACTTTGCAATTTTTTTTTTGTCGTATGTTTTTTGTTATTTTATTTTTGATAATATTTTTGCCCGATTTGACATTGAATTTTTACGCTACTGCGGTGAACCCTCTGAATAGCGGACACCTCAGGAATTGAGTATCGAATCCTCTATTCAGAGATGTCCGTCATTCAGTAGGATTAAGTATTACAAGTATTGGGAGTTGGAATTAAATAAGTGTCCCTTTTAGAGAGGTGTTAGTTAAGAAAGTTTTATTGTACATTTAAATTATTTTTCACGAATGCTCGGTTTATAAAGTAAGAAGTTATCCACGGTTAATAAGAAATATTTTTATTTCAGGTTGTTGGTTTTTTTTTTTTAAGTCTGCCAAAGGCAGAGTTTGTAGGTTTTTCCCTATGCGTTACAAGTTTCCTTGAAATTTAACAAAAAATAATTATGCATTTTTTTAAATTTATTTATCCACTTGCATAAACTTTTAAGAAAATCTTTTGAGCATTACCATTTAATGGCACGGAACACGGGCGCTGTTAGCGGGGGGGGGGCATGGGGACCTGTTCCCCCCCCCTCCAGTGTTGGTGTTAGGGTTCCAAATCCCCATTCAGTTTCAAACAAAATGCCTTCTACTGGTATATTGTCCCCTCCAATATTTTTAGGCCGTTGGTGCCAATGGCACACAATAACAAATTTCTTGAACTAATAATTTGGGTTTTAGATAATTCAGAACTTTTATTATTGTATTAGAAATTTTCAAATTTATGTGATTGGATTGTTTGATGATACGGGTAACAATTTGATGAAAATGTTGGAAGTTCCTGATAATGTATGTCAGAGAATGTGCTGTCGAAAAGGCTGGAAAAATATAAACGATAAAAATTTAGTTTATATGTCTATCTTTCATCTTTGACTATATTTTGCATTTTGTTATTCTTCATCAGCTTTTTTTAGGTCCTAGGAGGGACCCCCAAATAAGGGAGGAGCAAAGGGATCTGGGCCCCTTAGATTTGACACCCCTGTTCGATACATTCAATGGGTTTTCAATATTGGTTATCCCCCACTTTGGCCAAAGCATATCAAATACTCGAAACATCGGTTTAAAGAATGTAAATTTCGAGGGCTTTAAAAAAAATAGGCCTGCAGAATCAGTGGAATCTGGTATTGAAGTATTTTTAAAAATAAGAATGTATTAACTGTCACTGTTGCAAGTTGGAGAGGAAAGTTGGGCTCTTAGCAAACAGTTTGTAAAATGTTTACAATACAATGAATTTTATCAATACCATTGCACCAAATGGATTAAAGAAATTAGGACAGTTGTGAAAATTTTGTAACAAAAATATTGCAAATAAAGTCAATGGCGGACGCAGACTTTTATTTGATGGTGGTGGTGGGGGGTTAAGGACAGAATTTGCCATGGTCTTGGAATAACACCCTTCATTTATCATGCAAGTTGAAATTTTTTACAGTGAAAAAAAAAATTTGGGGGAGTCATAACCCTGTGTCCACCCTTGAATAAAGTTGAGTGATCAAATCCACAATTTGCAAGATAGTTCTATTTCTTACAAGACAGGTTAACGAAAAAGTTGGGTAATCAATGGAACATAAAGAATCGTTCATAATTTTAATTGTAAATTTTAAGAAGTTAATGTGTCAAAACTCGTAGCGAAAAATTTGTTACCGAAGTGAGTGGTGTAGGAACGGGAAGGGCTTGGAGGCTCAGGCCACCCAATTGGATATCAAAACACATTTTGTTGTTAATGTTGCATCATAGTATAGTCTTCAAAACTGAGCCCCCCCCCATAATTTTTGAATTGTTACTCCACTTATTGAGGTAAAACGAAGGTATTAAGTGAAAATAATTGTTACTTCCTCACCCTGTACACATCAACTGAGAACTTTTAGCAACAAATTGCTTCCAGTTGTAGAAAACAATCTATTTTATTAAAAAGTAGGTAAGTTTAATCTACTTTTTAATGAAATAGGTTGGTTTAACTAATAAAGAAATTGGAAATCAGTAGTGCGTTACAGGTGTCCCATGTCCAGAGTGGGATCGCTATTGTGGTACGATGGTATTACATTCACCTGTCATGCTGTTAATTTGGGTTTGACTACCGGTCAGGAGCGGACTGGGCCAGTGTGCTCTCATGGGCGATAGAACTCGAGCCCCCAAATAGGCAAGGACTTGTACCCTCCGAAAATCCAAGTTATAATCCCTTTGAAAGGACACAGTTCGCCCATGCTACAAGTAGTAAGAGGAAAAAAAAGTTTACTGAGGGACTGCTCATTGTAAACTTGGGGTTGGGTCGTAGGTCTTGGGAGGTTTGAATCCTTTTGAAAACTATAGTCCACTACCCTGTAGTGGTATAGTGGTAGTACATTTGTGTATCGTACCATTAACCTGGGCTTGACTTCTAATATGTCGTAATTATTGCTCATTGTAGATTTTGGGTTGGTTTTGTAGGTCTCAAGAGGTTTGAATTCTTCTGAAAATTGTAGTTCACTGCCCTGTGGTGGCATAGTGGTAGCACATTTATCTATCGTGCCATTAACTTGGGCCTGACTTCTGGTGATGTTGTAGTTGGTTTCGTAGGTTTTGGGAGGTTTGAATTCTTCTGAAAATCGTACTCCACTGTTTTGTGGAGGCATAGTGGTAGCACTTACCACATGCCATTATCCCGAGCTTGCCTTTTGATGGTATCCTAGGATGCATGCTGCTTTTTTGCATACCATATTCTAAAATTTAGCGTCCTTGGTAGCAGAAGTTGAATTTTGGGAAACCTTGGTAGATCCTTTCGCAGCATGATGTTTTATGGACCTTACCCATAAAAATACGTCTGAAATATATAAAAAAAAAAGTTAAATTTTTAATTAGTTATGATAAAGTTTTATATGTTTTTGAAAAAAAAAATTCACACAAAACACATTTATTGTTCACTATCCATGCATGATATACAAAATTGCAGTGAACAAAGGTGATAACATGGCTTCTGCATTAATATATGTATATAGAGGGGGCGGTTGATGGGGGTTATAACTCCATAGTGATCAGGGGCAGATCTAGAGATCATTCAAAATGGGTGGCGATTAGTGACTTGATTTTTGGAAATACCTCATTGGACCTTTACCTTGTATCTTTTCAATGTTAAAAGTTATAATTCTCAAGGAGGCTGGTCTTCACCCATACTAAATCCATACCTGATTATGTAATTTTATGTATCTATATTATATATATTACATTATTAAAGTATATATTATATAATTCTATGTATGAGTATATGGAATTGTAGCTCAGATCCTTATAAAACTTCTTTATATGCTAATGATCTTACTACTTATATACACCTCTGGTGCCAGTAGCATAGCAATTCAGATCTTATTGGGGGGGGGGTCAAGCACCTCTAAAGAAGTTTTGTGATGGGGCCAATGAGAAAATGTGTTTTGATATCCAATGGGGGGCTCTCCACCCATTCCTATGCCTTTGCCTGGTGCATATGCAGTTTTATTATTTATGGCATTGGCGTAGAGGGCCTAAAAATATTGGTGGGGGACAGTATGCCAGTAGAAGGCATTTTGTTTGAAATTGAATAAGGATTTGGAACCTGAACACCACCAACATTGGGGGGACAGGTCCCTCCCCATTAACGTCACCTGTGATTTATGGATATGCAATTTTCAGGAGTTGAGAGGTGGGCATTTAGGCATAGTGAACTTTGCATGGGAGCCTACTTTTTATAATTGCAGCACTTAAAATACAAATAAAATTCAGTCAAAAAATTTCCATACATCAATAATACATATGCTGACTGTATGGCGGCATAGAATTAACATGCTTGTCTGCAGTATGAAAATTTGTTCGAGTCCTGTTAATAACAAGCACTTGCTAATGCAAGTGCTTGTTATAAGACAAAGTTAAACAAAGTGCTTGTTATAGGATAAGCAAAGTGTAATAACAAGCACTTGCTTTTTTTTTAATTAATCAGTATGCTGTGATTTAATTTTCTATATGACAAATATTATCCTTGAAAAACTGCATCCATGTACGATTCGAGCTATCCAATCATCATAAGCCACAAACTTTGAAACAAAGTACAAAGGCACATAGGCAACAGTGCCCCAGTCCACAAAACTATAATTTGCTAACATTGTTGTCTTATTGTGTACTGTTGTCTATTGATACTGTTGTCTTATAGTGTTGTTTATTGTCATTTAAAAATTTTCTTGCTTGTAGTGTGTGCTAGTTGTGAATGAAGAGACATGCAACGTATACTCACACAGCAACTCCTTATGAATGATATTACAGTTACTTTGAAATAGAGTGGTCTGTCATGGTGGCTGTTTTTAAAGAATCATCATATTTTAATGTGCTGAAGTTGGAGATTATTTGTTAAATTTCTTGGGACCACCTGCCTTTCAAGCTGTGGTCATCACTGAATCAGTAGACTCTACTAAACATGATGATAAACATTTGAAGTTTTCATTAGAATTCCCAATGTTCATAATATTGGAGCCCGAACAAGCACATATGCCCTTATATCAATTAAGAAAGTCCTTTGTGCCAGTTAATAGAGGATTAGAACTGTCATCATACCTATCAGAGTATATTATATATATATTACAAATTTTCTATGTATGACAAAATAATATTAATATATATAATGGATGCTACATTAAACTTCATACTTTTATGGGCCTAACATGGCCCTGTGCATCGTACTCATCAGAGTGCCACTTCAAAGCAGTCCCGGTAGTGGTCACTCTATAGGAGGGTGACACAATGAGTCCCGCCTTGGTTCAAGGATGGATCCAGGAAGTTATTACATGGGGAAGGCAGTTTCCGGGGCCCTCACCAGGAAAATTTTTAGTTTTGGACTATTAAATAGTTTAGGTAAATGTTGTTTTATTACTAGCCTTCCTTTATATCAGGGTTGTCTAACATACCGCCCGAGGGCCATAGTCCGGCCAGCCTACAACTGTTTGAAATAAAAAAAATTCACAAACAAAAATTTTAGATTTTTTTCAGAAATAAGGAAAAATTTTGGGGACAGGAGAGGTGACCCCTTTCTACATCGCAAGAGCACAAACAAATAACTGGAAAAAACTCTAAATAGATGCTGTTAAGCGTAAGTTAGGTTTTTTTTCCTTTTTTTAAGAAACCGCTAGGCCGTAAGATCTGTGAAAAATTCTTTAAGCGGCCCGCTACCCATAAAGGTTGGACAACCCTGCTTTATACTCACCAAAATATTTAATTTACGACAATGAATTAAAGCTGGGCTTTTCTTTAATTAAACTATATGGTTTAGGGTAGATTATAGTCAAGTATGACAGAAGGATAACCTAGTAAAGGAGACATATACAATAACCAAAAACGATAATTTACAATGTAATTAATAGAACAAGTTTAAATTTAAACTACAAAAACATCGTAATTATTTTACTTTTTTTATAACAAGCAACTTTTTAAAAAACTTGAAGTTTATAGTGCAAAGTCGAGCCATCTTGGTTTCTTTGAAAATTTGTCAATCACTTTATTTACATCAATATGAATGTCTCTATGGGTGTGTATTAAAAGTCTCTTCTGTCATCCGCGTTCGAAGCCAAGTTTAACGGCGCTTCAAGGATAAAAAACTACGTTTTGCTGAAGTAACCCTTACTGAAAATGCAGTTTGAAAGGCGAGTAGCTTGTAGATTCGTGGAAAAACGTCTTGATCGCATTTCTCCAAGATTTGGAGACTTTGGTGTAAGACTTTTATTTATTACAGTTGTAACAAACAACATATAAAATATTCTTCATCGTCTTTAATTTTTTTTCTTATTTAACCCTAACGGGAGGGGACGATCACTCCCTCCGTCCCTTGCTGGATTTACCAGTGCCTTTGTGCATGACTTTGGCTGTGGTTACCGAAGTTTGGAATCTTCGTTTAACTGTAGGTCCAGCTTGCCAATCCGTCTGGCCAATGTAGTGAGCTCAAGGCCGTTTCGTCTGTATTTTTTTCACCATACTACATATATGTGTGGTAACAGAGAACCCTCCATCCTACAGTGGATTGAAAGTAGTTGTTGATGGTGGTGCAGTAGCACCAGACATCAATCTTAGAGCTATCTCTCTCTTGTTCTATGACCACATGGGGATTTTCAGTGCCCCAGATTCGACAGTTATGCTTGTTAACTTCGCCGGACACATGAAAAGTTGGCTCATCGTTGAAATAAAGCCTTGAAAAGAATGCAAGTTCTGTCTCAATGCGATTAAGCATGTCTTCGAGAAGTGTTATTCGACGACGTGGCTTGTCACTGGATTGAAGTTGTGCACTGACTGCACTTTATATGGATGTAGGTGTTGATCTAGGTATGTTGAGTTTATGACTGGTAACACAGATTGATTTGTTCTGGCTCATAACTTAAGCCTCCTGCACATCTTCAATACATTTACCACACACAGAAGGTCTACCAACACTCGTACCTTTCAAAACACTTCCTGTTATTTTCAACTTCTTTACTCAATGATCGGTGCTCCTTCTTGTACACATTTCTGAAATTAGGTTGCACTTGTGTTAGTGATTTCGTCTTCAAAAACCATATTGCACAAGCAGCCTTCTCCTGTGTTTATGTCATCTCTGTTGTTTTTGGTGTCTTAGGCACATTTGCTGTTTGATACGTGGAGACATTTTAACTATGCTGAAGAAAACTTTGACTGTTGCCATGTAATTTAAAGAGTTAAGTTTCTATATGTTGTAGTTTCGATGCAAATAAAATTTGAAGTTGTATATTTCTTTTATGGACACCCTATATATTTAGTCCAAAAGGCTGATACAGCAAATGTTTTGGAGTGGGCACACAAAACTGATACAGAGACTTAAGGAGAAAATATCAACAGAGGCTGATCTGGGGAGGTTGCACCCCTAGAATAGTGGTATCACAGGTGAGTGGCATACTAAAGGGGGTGGCTTAGGCCCTACCCCCTTTGTTTAACACAACATAACATGATTTGTCATAAAGCTACTTAATCCCCTTCCATAATTTTTGGATTACAACACCCCTGTCACAGATTAGTTATAAAATTCACATACTATCTTGAATTTGCTTTCCAGAATTTTTTTAATTTTCCCCATGAACTAGTTGACCTGCTTTCCATAAATTGCTTTTGATAATGGTCGAATTGTAGACATGCATTGTATTTTAATATAATAGTTTTGATAATTCAATAATTTAAAATAAATAAATAATAAATGAATAAATAAATATTAGAGTAAATTAATTAAAATAAATAATTCAATAATAATAATTTTTTAATTACAAAAGTAGCAGTCAGTTAAAACTGATTGCTACTTTTGTAATCATGACAAAATACCTCTTCTATTTTTTTTAAATATCTGGCATAGAATGACCCTTGCTGTCCTTGGCATATGCAGAAAGTTAAAAAAGGGAGGGGGGGTTATAGGCTCAATGGGGCGTTCCAAAGCTATAATTCACATATCCCTATGTTAAACATGCAAAATCTCATTGCAATGGAGGGTTATAACCAGGGCCATCCCACCGGCGCCGCCGCAAAATATTGGGTTTCACAATCGGGTAACATTAATTTACCGGGAGAAAATTATTTTAAAAAAAGTGGCTAACTGTTATACCAATTCTTTTCGTAACTCCAATACCGTGGAATTAACAATCGAATAGAACACTTGAACATGAAGGGTCTGTTTATAGTACATGTCACGTAGCTTATTGGTCAGCGAACCGCGTCCTTGTAGACAGTACTCCCTCCCTCCGGTAGCGAAGCGTGGTCGCTGTCATTGCCAACTAGTTAATCTATTGAAAGTCGGCTGTCGCTCCCTCTTTTCTTCCCTACCCGTCCGCCCTTCTGGCTCGAGCCCTGACCAATGACGTGGGAAAAGACTCGTCCGAGGTGAAATGAGCTTCTGCAAACTTCTACTAATTTCGAGAAAGCAATAGAATTCCTTCTTTCCAGATTGTTCTCTATAAGCTATTTAAAGCTTCCCCGTATGGATTGGAAGAGAGAGAGCCATAGATTAAGATATTTGACGTCATTTTCATCTGAAGATTTTGACCTAGCATAGTAGCTATTGTAATCGCGCGCTACGGGAACGTTTGCCTTCGTTGAAAAGTTTATGTGGATTATTTGTGAACTGTATCAACTCGTCTCGTCGTGTTTCTAAGTGTTTAAGTACTGTGATTGAGAACATTTATTTTCAAGTTAATATCTTGCCATCCTGGCAATTGTACTTGTAAAATCATCATTACGAGTGAGTAGCGAATTTTATGATTTGAACTTAATAGTGGCTGTACAAAGCCCTGTGCTCCGAGAGTCATCATCTTTGTAAGTACTTGTGAACACTAGAAATTATCATCTTTATATATTCTTGTAAATATCAGTAATCATCGTCATTGTTGAATTATTGTGCATCTTGTGAATATGTGTAATGAACAGTTAAGGATTTCCATTGTTCTCAGTCAGATCTAAGAACCCGCCACAGTTTGTATTGAAAATAAAAGAATTTCTGTAACAGCACGTACGTACAGATTCAATATTGCAAGTGCGATTTCACTATGTCTAAAAAACTCCCTGGAGCGCAAAAATGCAAATTAGCGCAAGACGAGAAAGCATCAAATAAAGCATCATTAAAAAAAGTGACGAAGTTAACAACCTACTTTTCCCATGCAACTTGTTCCTCAACTGTTGTTTCTAAAATCGTGAGTAATTCAAATGAAATAAACTTATTTACAACACAATATGAAAGCATTGATCCGTCAACACAAATAAGCTTAGTACAGTCGGGTACAGATTGAGACTTCTGAATCCAGTGACATGATCACAGTGGCATCCTCTTCTGACACTACTGCTAACATCAATCTGCAAGTATCAAATGACACATTTTTGCAAAACGTATCTGAGGATGGTACTAGCAGTTTTGAATGTCTTACAGCAGATCCCTCAATTTGGCCGGAATGCCTTAAAAAGGGGAGAGAGAGATGAGCTTGTTCTAAAAGGACCTCTACTTCTAATTGAAACTGGTAATGAATATCCAAAGAATGATCAAAAGAGGCATTTTTCCAATGACTTTCAGTATTGATGTGCTAAAAACGGCGAAAGGGTAAGTGGATGGTGTTTGATTTATTCCTTGGTCAATGACTCGGTATATTGCTTTTGCTGTCCTATTTTTGATCCCAACTCTAAATCACATCTTGACCAAAACCAGGAATAAATGATTGGAAGCACATTGCAGACCGACTTCGTTCCCATGAAATTATCCTAGGAGATTTTAAATATATAACGCAGTGTCATGAAGTGGAATTTCGCTTGGAAGGGAATACTCCCATCAAACATTAATTGCTAGCTTAAATTCGCACCGAAACTGAAAAATGGCAAGAGGTCTTAAAACGTCTCGTATCAATAACCTTACACTTAGCAGAATATAATATTGCTTTTCGAGGTTCATCATCGAAGCTTTTCACAAAGAACAATGGCAACTTTTTAGGCTTAGTACAAATTTTGGAAAAATTTGATAGTGTGATGATGTACCATTTAGGCTAGGTACAAAGTGGTAGTTCTCATCAGGTTAACCTGCTTGGCAATAGAATTCAAAATGAGCTTATTAGTTTTCTGGGCAATAAAGTAAAACAAGCGATTACCAAAAGAATAAAAAAAATCCAAGTACTTCTCTATCATTATGGACAGTACACCGGATATAAGCCACAAAGACCAAATCTCTCTCACAATTCGTTATGTGTTTGAACAAGGAGATATTGATGGAAATATAATGGTTGAAGAAAGTTTTATTGGGTACAAAGTTGCTAAAGAGTCTACAGGAAAAGCTCTTACCAAGTTGCTGTTCGAAGAAATTGAAGAATATAACTTGAATATTCATGACTATCCTGGTCAAACCTACGACAACGGACACAATATGGTTAGAGTCAACAAATATGTTCAGGCCCGTGTGTTGAAAGAATATCCTAGAACGGCTTTTACTCCTTGTAGTAGCCATACTTTAAACCTAGTAATTTCTGACTGTGCAATGTCATCAATCAAGTCGATCTCACTTTTTGGGAATCCTCCGGCGTCTCTATACAATCTTTGATGGATTGACAAAGCGTTATTATACCATCACTGAACATGTCACATCCCTATCTTTAAAGGGAGTTTGTGAAACACGCTGGGAAGCACGAATCAAGTCCATTCCAGCGGTTAAATATCAGTACGTTGAGATCAGCAAGCGTTAATGGAATTGTCAGAAAGTATGGATGACTAACAACATCAACGTCAGAGGCCTAGTCACTAGTAAATCATATGGAAGACTTTTCTTTACTGGTCAGTTTGATTGTTTGGCATGGTCTTTTATTTCAAATGAATCTGGTAAGCAAAACTTTTTCAAGCTAAAGAAACTGATATCCCATCACGATAAAACTGCTCCAGAGATGTGAAAATTTTCTTGAAGCTTTTAGGGAGAAAGGTCTGACTGATTCAATAATAACTGCTAAGGAAATTGACGAAGAAATCGAAATGGAGCCCTCTTTTCCAATAAAGATGCGAAGGAGTATGAAAAATCAACTTTCATATGAAGGCTCTGATGAAGTTACGGATTCTCCACAAGATTTGTTTAGAAGAGAGGTATTCTTGTCCCTTGTCGACAGCGTCTCTATATCTCTTTGAGAACGATCAGCTCAACTGAAAATGTACCATAACGCATGGGGTTTCTTTAAAATATGAACAATCTTCCCGAAAAAAGAAGACCTCAAGAAAAGTTGTCAAAAAATTCAAAATTTTCTGACTACTAACGATGTTAGTGACATTAACGGAAAAGAATGAAATTCTTCACTTCAGAAGTGTTATTCATGATGAAGATGAGGAAATGACTCCAATCAAGGTACTGCAGAAAATAAAATCCAACGACCAGAAGGATCTGTTTACAAACTTGTGGATAGCATTGCGCATACTATTGACTGTGCCTGTCACAGTTGCAAGTACCGAGCGAAGTTTTAGTAAACTAAAACTTATAAAAACTTACCTCAGATCGACCAGGACCGAGTAGAGACAGTGCTCTTGCAGTTTTAGAAACTGTAAACGAGGAAGCCAAAAAGTTTGACTTTAAAGAAATTTTAAAATCTTTTGCAAATGCCAAGGTCAGAAAGATTCCTTTCGATGTTTAATATA
>QLNU02014176.1:176146294-176198726 GCA_006491805.2 Dysdera silvatica | reverse complement strand
AAATTAAATATGATAGGTAGGAAAAAAACAAAAAGGTGGATTTGTATGTTAAGGGGTCCTACTTTTAAAAAGAAAAGGAATTTAATTATAAGTGCCTTATTTATATTCAGAATTTTTTTAAGAGTGTTTTTTACTAGTAAAAATCAAATTAATTTAAATTTTACACCTTTGTTAATTCAACAGGCATTTTTAACAAGTCTTTTCGTTTGTCACATAAAAAACAACTAAATTTAAAGTTCTTGAAAAGAAGTTACAAAGAATTTGATTTTGTTTGGAAGCATGCCTTGCACAGGAAACTTGTTTACTTCCTATTATGCCCATGATGAAGGTTTCTTTGGACGAAGGTGCCGCCTCTTGAATGGAGGTGTCTCCTCTTGAACGTTAATTAATCTGGCATAGTGTTGTAGACGCAGTGTACAAATAATTGGAGGTACAACTCCATCTGAAAAAATTAAATAACAGGCGGCAGAATATCGAAAAAACAAAAACACTTAACAACATCTAAGCATATATTTATATATAGTGAGAGAGAGAGAGTGTATGTGTTTTTTATTTAATTATCTATTTATCTGCTCCTGGGTGTTTAGATTTAATTAGTTATTTTAAAAAGAGAATTTTCAATTTTCACCCTAACATGTGTTACCACCCTTCGGTAAAGAATGGGGTGCGAAAGGAAGGAAATGTGTAGTGAATCTTTTTCCATTATTACACAATTTGCATTAGATAAAATTGCAACATTCGTTAATTACCGTCAACTTATTTATCTGAATTATATAACTTCGATAATTGTAAAACCCAGTTTCATCATATTACTGTAAAAGTCTTTGACTGCATGAAGCAATTTCGGTTACGAAGTCTTAGTTATTAATTTATTCAATAATTAAATTTACAATTGAAATAAGTTTTCTCAAAGGTAAATGGTTTTCGTTACGAGCTAAATAGCAACCCAAGTTCTTCTATTTCTAAAATGTTTTTGTTGTTGATAACATCTCTGCTCCACCTACGTCCGGATCGCACATTTGCGCATAATGCCCTCGATTAAAAAGAGATTATCAGCACTCGCATTTTTTTTTAATACTAGTTCAGAAAGTGGTGCATCCGTTTTTGGTAAGAGGATATTTTAGAAATGGATACAGTTACGATAAAGTACGTTCGAGCGTGAAAGGATGTTACTTTAAAACTAAAACTACTTTTATATTATATTCTTAGGCTAGATTTATGTATGGTGATATTCATTTTCGCTTTGCTGTTAGCTTTTTTTTAAATGGTAATCTGATTTGAACATTAGCTCGGATATAACAAGCAAAGTGCCAGGCCCCTTATGCTCATTATAAGCGGATTCGAATGTATATATTCTACTATAATTTGAAATTGTTGTTACGAATTTGACTCTGATAAGTGTTGTGTCTTAAATTAAACCAAAATTATCTATTTAATTAATTCATTAATTTTCAAATACCAGCCACTTCCTATTCAAATTTGCCGCCAAATTGAAAGAAAGCGTTTCACCTAAAGACAGCCGTGAGACCCAACCAAATTAATATAGCATCATATTCTGTTTCCACCGCCGATCTTTTGTTAATTACAGGACAGCCTGTGACGTGTGATAGACAATCCAAGTAAATAAGGAGGACGTGAGCCAGTAAGCAGAGGAATAGCCGCAGTGGCTAAGTGGTATAGGAGTCACTGTACAAAGAGGTTTTTTGGAACTACAGTCATTTAAGTGCATATACGTATTAAACTATCCCATAGATATGTGATTATATTCACTACACCCGGTATGAACCTTCATCTAGGAAATACGTGTCCACGCACGTCAACATGGACATTGGGCGAAACGAGTGATTAGAGCGTGTGCATCGTTAATTGGAAATTAGATGTAATTTTTGTGTATAGTCGTCAGAGTTCTTAATTAGCAATTAATTATTGTGCGTATAATTAAGTTAATCTTTATTTATCGATGTATTAATTATTGTGTTATTCTTTTCTATTTTTACTCTTTTTTATCTTATGTTTGGACTCAGACGTCGGATTCGAGTTTTTTGTATAATCTAACCTGAAATTTGGGGAGTTGGCCGTTCTTTATTTATTTTATCTTAACATATTCTATCACCCTTTCTAAATATAATGCCTCGTCACCTGCACGACAATAAAGCAACACAACAGCCTTTACAACGTGAGGAAGAAAGCAACGTACAGCCATTTGTGATAAAATACCAGATACCAAAAGACTGCAAAAGAACTTTGTTCGATAAGCGTGGTAGCAAATAATAGTCTATTTTTCAAGTTTCAACATCAATAGAACTGAAAGTCGTGTCCACACAGAAGAGGGCGCCTGTCGGCTCGCACAAGAAGATATTTGTTGCCACGCAACGACCAGCCTGGTTCGTATTGTACGAGGAAACTCCATCTAGGTATAAGCTAAGAATGGTATTTCAACCACCCGCATGCATGGAAATTTATGTGCGTCTGCAGGTCACGTGAGGGCAGCAGACCAATAGAAATAGACAGAAGTTATCAGCAATAGTGTTTTTAGAGTTCGTTTGGCATCAGATTTCGTCTAAACCTCTACCGAGAACGGTTGGCCTTTTAGCTCCTGATAAGCTAGTACGCATCTGGTCTTCAACATGATCAGTAAGCTTTTCGTCGTCAAGAAGATCACTTAGTCTCTCACCTCTAACACGACCAGATGGGTCCCTGCTAATTCTGCAATCAGTTATAGACTCGCCTCCCACCTGACGAGAAGTCTTCTGGATAGTTTAACGGTAGTTAGCCGTTCGCCTCGATTTCCACCAGATGGTTCCTGGAAATTTCTTCAATAAAACCGTTAGTGTTTCGTCTTCAAGAATTCGATTCTCTACAAGGGTCTCCTGACCTCAACGACAATTACATCCTTGATGGACAATCACTTAGACGGGACCCCTTCAGATTCGAACGCTAACGAGAAACCTCTAGAAGCTAGCTAGCGGCGTAGAAGCTAGCTAGTAGCGTAGATGTTAGACCTTAATCTGACCGGACATGCTTCTTACTGCTACCGTGGATTGGAAAAAGTTTTGAGCCGTTTCTCCACCCCTACGTAGTCGATGAAGTTAGAGTACTCATCCCGGCGATGTCCAGCGGCAGTGGCGAGGTAAATAAATATTTTCCTCACCTTCCTCTCTTTTATTCTTTTTGTGTTTCCCTCCTTTTACGTGCCAATTTTCCCTTTGATTTAACACTCAATAAGGGTGTATAGTTAGGATAATTAATAATTGTAATATTTTTCATTTAGCGTCTAGGAGTCCATTTCCACGTTAACAATGATTTTTATACTCCATTGGCACCTGTAAAACTTGAACGTATTCTTCCTATGTTAATGTGAATTTAATTAAAATTGTTTGATATGTACTCTGGTTCTTTCTGACGATTACTTGGGTTTTATGTTGCTTAACAACGCTTTAGGTATTAGGAAATGAAATCTATACGATCACAATTCAAAAGGTTATTGCGGACAATTATAGTAATCGAATCCAGCAAAATCTAGTGAATAGTTTATTAGGGTTGGAATGAAGGCAGTAATACGGCCTCAATATACCCCCATCCAAAAGTTATTCAACATGTGGTGCCGTATAGGCCACCCATACAGGGCGGCGCAGCCTGAGGGGCGCCACTGCAAAATATTGGGTTTCACAATCGGATAAAATTAATTTACAGCGAAAAATTATTTTAAAAAAGTGGATAAGTGTTCTACCAATTCTTTTCATAACTCGAATACTATTGAATTAACAATCGACTAGAACATCTGATCATGAAGGACCTGTTTACAGAACATGCAAGTAGCTTATTGGTCAGCGAATCGCGCCCTTGAAAACAGTACCCACCTCTGCCCTCCGCCTCCATCCCGCTGGTAGCGAAGCGTGGGTCGCTGTCATTGCCAACGAGCTGATGATTTATTGAAAGTCGGTTGTCGCGCCCTCTCCTCTTCCCTACCCGTCGCCCGTTCTGGCGCGAGCCTTGACCAATGACGTAGGAAAACACTCGTCCGAGATGAAATGAGCTTCTGCAAACTTCTACTGATTTCGAGAAAGCAGTAGCGCTCATTCTTTTCAGATTGTTCTCCATAATCTACTTAAAGCGTTCCCGTATGGATTGGAAGAGAGAGAGTCAGAGATTAAGGTATTTGACGCCGTTTTCATCTGAAGATTTTGACCTAGCAGAGTAGCTATTGTAATCGCTCGTTACGGGAACTTTTGCCTTCGTTGAAAAGTTTATGTGGATTATTTGTGAAGTTTGTTGTGAGTATTTGTGAACTATATTTGTCAACTCATCTAGTCGTGTTTCTAAGTGTTTAAGCACAGTGATTGAGAACATTTATTTTCAAGCCAACATCTTGCCATCCCGGCAATTGTGCTTGTGAAATCATCATTACGAGTGAGTAGCGAATTTTATGATTTGAATTTAATAGTGGCTGTACAAAGCCCTGTGCTCCGAGAGTCATCTTTCTAAAATACTTGTGAACACTAGAAATCATCATCTTTATAAATTCTTGTAAATATCAGTAATCATGGTTATTGTTGAATTATTGTGCATCTTGTGAATATGTGTAATGAAGAGTAAAGAATTCCTATTGTTCTCAGTCAGATCTAAGAACCCTCCCCAGTTTGTGTAGTGACTTACCCGTGTAAATAAAAGAATTTCTGCAACAGCACGTACATACAAATTAAATATTGCGAGTGCGATTTCACTATGTCTAAAAAACTCTTTGGAGCGCAAGACGAGGAAACATCGAATGCAGTATTATTAAAAAAAGTGCCGAAGCTGACAACCTACTTTTCCCCTGCAACTTGTTCCTCAGCTGTTGTTCCTAAAGTCATGAGTAATTCAAATGAAATAAACTTATTTACAACATAATATGAAAGCATTGACCCGTCAACAAAAATAAGTTTAATACAGTAGGGTGAGACTTCTGAATTCAGTGACATCATCGTACTGGCATCCTCTTCTGACACTACTGCTAACATCAATCTACAAGCATCAAATGACACACTTTTGCAAAACGTATCTGCGGATGGTAGCAGCAGGTTTGAATGTCTTACAGCAGATCCCTCAACTTGGCCGGAATGCCTTAAAAAGGGGGAGAGAGATGAACTTGTTCTAAAAGGACCGCTACCTCTAACTAAAACTGATAATGAATATCCGAAGAATGACCAAAAGAGGCATTTTTCCAATGACTTTCAGTATCAATGTGCTGTAAACGGCGAAAGGGTAAGGCACCGGTGGTTGATTTATTCCTTCGTTAATGACTCGGTATATTGCTTTTGGTATCGTATTTTTGATCCCAACTCTAAATCATACCTGGGCCAAAAACCAGGAATAAATGATTGGAAGCACATTGCAGACCGACTTCGTTCCCCTGAAATCACCCCAGAACATTTTAAATATATGACGCAGTTGCATGAAGTGGAATTTCGCTTGAAAGGGAATATTTCCATGGAACATGAATTGTTGACTCAAATTCACACCGAAACTGAAAGATGGCAAGAGGTATGAAAACGTCTTGTATCAATAACCTTGTACTTAGCAGAACATAATATTGCTTTTCGAGGTTCATTATCGAAGCTTTTCGCAAAAAACAATGGCAACTTTCTAGGTTTCGTACAACTTTTGGGACAATTTGATAGTGTAATAATGTACCATTTAGGACAGGTACAAAATGGTAGTTCTCTTCAAGTTAACCTGCTTGGCAATAGGGTTCAAATGAGCTTATTTTTCTTCTAGGCAATAAGGTAAAACAAGCAATTATCAAAAAAATACAAAAATACAAGTACTTCTCTGTCATTATGCACAGTACACCGGATATAAATCGCAATGACCAAATCTCTAGTACAATTCGTTATGTGTTTGAACAAGGAGATATTGATTGAAATATAATGATTGAAGAAAGTTTTATTTGGTACAAAGTTGCTAAAGAGTCTACATGAGAAGCTCTTACTAAGTTGCTATTTGAAGAAATTGAAGAATGTAACCTCGATATGAATAACTGTCATGGTCAAGCCTACGACAACGAGGCCAATATGGCTGGTGTCAATAAAGGTGTTTGTAACAATGGGTTGAAAGAATATCCTAGAACTCCTTGTAGTAGCCATGCTTTAAACCTAATAACTTCTGACGGTGCAAAGTCATCAGTCAAGTCGATCTCACTTTTTGGAGTCCTCCGACGTCTTTACACAACCTTTTCTGGATTGACAAAGCGTTATTGTATCATCAATGAACATGTAACATCCCTATCTTTAAAGGAAGTTTGTGAAACACGCTGTAAAGCACGAATCAAGTACATTCAAGCTGTTAGGTACCAGTATGCTGAGATCAGGCAAAAGCGTTAATGGAATTGTCAGAAAGTGTGGATGACCCAACAACAGCTTCAGAGGCCCAATCACTATTAAATCACATAGAAGACTTTTCTTTCCTGGTCCGTTTGATTGTTTGGCATGATCTTTTATTGCAAGTGAATCTGGTAAGCAAAACGTTGCAAGCTAAAGAAACTGATATCCCATCAACAATGAAACTACTTTAGAGATATGAAAATTTTCTTGAAGCTTTCATGGAGAAGGATCTAACTGATTTTATAATAACTGCTAAGGAAATTGCCGAAGAAATCGAAATGGAGCTTTCTTTTCCAATAAAGGGGTGCAGGAATATGAAAAATCAATTTTCATATGAAGGCACTGATGAAGTTATGGATTCTCCAGAAGATTTGTTTAGAAGAGAGGTATTCTTGTCCCTTGTCGACAGCATCTCTACATTTCTTAAAGAACAATCAGCTCAACTGAAAAAGTACCACAATGTATGGGGGTTTCTTTACAATATGAACAAGCTGCATGAAAAAGACGCCCTCAAGAAAAGTTGTCAAAAACTTCAAAATTTTCTGACTGCTAACCATGTAAGTGACATTAATGGAAAAGAATTATATAATGAAATTCTTCATATCAGAAGTGTTATTCATGATGGTGAGGTAGTAACTCCTATCAAGGTACTGCAGAAATACAACCAACGATCAGAAGATTCTGCTTACAGACTTGTGGATAGCATTGCGCATACTGTTGACTGTGCCTGCCACAGTTGCAAGTACCAGCGAAGTTTTAGCAAACTAAAACTTATAAAAACTTACCTCAGATTGACCATGACCGAGGAGAGACTTAGTGCTCTGGCAGTTTTAGCAATTGCAAACGAGGAAGCCAAAAAGTTGGACTTTAAACAAATTTTAAAATCTTTTGCAAGTGCCAAAGCCAGAAAGATTCCTTTAGATGTTTAACATATTGCATTTGGCTGTGAAGTCAAATAACAGTACATATTATTATTTTCCATACCTTAATTCTTCTTTGTTCAGCACTGTTAATATACCTTAGATTTGTCGAAATGGGTTGCTTTTCTTTAAAACTACAAATCATATTGAGATTTTTTTTTTTTTTACTTCTACCCCAACTCTTTAACTCCCTAATTTTACTTAGGGCTATTTTCTGTTCAATGGCTATATGACTACTAAAAGTAAGCATTTAAATGTGCCTATTGAAAAGTGAAAAATTTTCAATGTTGAGTCGATTATTAAAAGCTTAGTTGGAAGATTTGGGAGATGGGAAGGGGGCCATACGTGTGAGAGGACGCCGTAAGGAATCTCGTCCCGGGCGCCTACAACCCTCGGGGCGGCCCTGGTTACAACCCTCATCAACACCCCCTTCCTGCATACGCCAGTGGTCCTAAGGGCCCTAGAACTACGTTCTAGAATCTGGATTATCTGACATTTGGTTATTCGTCATCCCCCCCCCATTTTCGTAAACTAAAATAGAATTGAATAAAGCAGTAGTCATGATATAATTTCGTGGGGGAGGGTCAAATTTTTACAGCATGTATCGATACAATCACAGCATGCAACTCTGTGATTACATCGATACATGTAGGAAGGGTGTAGGGTTATATAGGAAGGATGGTGCGAACATACGTATAATTTGGGGGGGGCCGGGGGATCATGTGTCCCTGCAGTTTTTTTTTTTAGATCATGGGCAAAATCATATTTTTGCCCCTCCCCCCTAGTTTTGGGGCTTTGATGCTCAGGTTTTATCCCCCCTCCCCCCAGCTTACGCCTATGCGTCCGCCCATAAAACTACGCACGCCTATTATCACGATTGTGCGCTTGAAATATCAATCATTTTACGTATCGTGTGTTTTAAGGAACGAAGAATTTGCGACGCAAATCACAAAGTTGTGCGGAATTTGAACAACGCGGAAAAATGTTTTTAACAATTTTCGGATGGCTGGCTGGTAGGCAGGCGTCCAAGTTTGTTTTGCGTGGTATTCAAATATCGCTATTAATTTCCGATTTCAAATAGTTTTGCTTGCTGTGTGTGCGTTGGAGACGAGTTTTGAGCTATTGTTGTATATCATTAGTTCAATATTTTTTAATGATCACACGCTTACGGGAAGCGGTATAAAATTTTTTAAAGGCCGAACATTGCTTAAAGAAAGGGCTCTCAGATACCGCCCTGTAATTAAATTACCCGGCACAAATATGCGCTCAAAAATAAGCGAATTCTTACGGAGAATCTCTTCTCGGAAGCGCCTTGATGGGAGAGTTGTTCTCAAGGGAAGGGATTATAAGCGTTATCTAATTCTAGGCGGCGAGTTATTGATAATGCGTGTTTTAAGCGCCGCGGTTTCTTGTGTTCTTTTAGCGTCTTAAACCTATGTACTTTCTGTTATCTATAATATTATATATCTGCCGTAAAAAAAAACGCTGTTTTTTTGCAAAGTTTGTGGGGTATCCTGTTTATGCAGGTGCTCTGCTGTAGCGTTGTGGTACGGCGTTTGTCTGCTTTGTGGGGAACCTGGGTTTGACGCCCGATGGGACCCATCGCTGTCAGTCCTCCCCCACCCCCAACGATCCCTTGGCCGAGGTTTAATTCCCTGGGATGGGGGAGGTCCCCAATTAGTTTTTGGTACGGATGTGTTTGCGAAATGTTTTGGAATGTCCAAGCACGCTAAACACGCTCTGAAGTGATATTTTTTAACGACAAGGAGGGGCGTTGCACAGGCCGACGGAAACCCCACGCTAACGGCACTTTCAACGTTCGATGAAAACAAATATTGGCTTCACTGCATTAAAGCCGTGCCTCTGTCGCGAATCGCCCCAACTTCCTTCTCGGGTTTTGCGGTGATGGAATAGCGTTCACAGGGTGGATACAACGGACATTGACCACACACAAATATCAAATCCCCGCTTTAATTTAATCATATGTAACCATGGGTGTACGCAGAAAGTTCTTACAGGGTTACAGGCTTACAATAAGAGTGGGTTATAGAGCTACAGCTCCATATGTTCATATGTAGGCATATATGCAAAATTCCGTCGCAATGGAGGGGGTGATTACCACTCCATCAAACTCCCCTGCGTACGCCAGTGTGTGTAACAGTCATCGCGCGTAGCGATTTATTGTATTGGATATTTTTGAAGTTTCGTTGTTATATACAGTGCCGCCGCTTACAGTAACGGGTTCCAGTACCGATTTTCTCAACGGGCCCTCTGATAAAAACATATTCAGCATCGTGAGCCCCTATAAGCTTCGGACTAAGGTGTAAAAAGAAAAGAAAAAAAAAGCAGCTTCGCGAAACCCCAAAAAAGCTATGGGTCCCGGTTCTGCGGTACCCGTTTCCCTCCCCCCCAAACGACGGCACTGATTATATAACAGCCACCTGGTGCCTTAAAATCTTTGATATAATTAATATGCCAATCACGGAAAAAGAAAAACACTTCGTGTGCGGGTGCAAGTCTAATCCTTGAGCTTCAGAACAGGTAGCAGCAGTAGAGGTAGGGGGGGTGGGGGACGACTGTGAAGGGTGGCCGCCAAAGACGGCACTGTAATCCCAGGCTTCGAAATAGGATTTACTCTCCCTAGGCAGGTTAGCGAATTGGAACCCTTAACCAGTTATGCTTAGTGACAAATTATGTATGTTGTATTATAAGTGTTTTGCACTGGGCCCCTGGACATTTTTGCGCCCCCTTCGCGCCACCAAGCGCTTCCGAATTGTCTTGTACCTATGACAGAATCTATATACGCAGAAAGCAGTAGTATAGCAGTTCAAAACTCGGGGGGGGGGACCCAAATGGCTTTATGTGATGCGACCTTAGAAATGTTTTGATAGCCAATGGGGGCGGGTGCCTCCCCTTTCCTGCGCAACCGGCTGATAGGAGGAAAGGGGAGGTGCAACAACTACTTCGTGCACATGCAATTCCCACAGGAGAGCACGCTCTGGAAGTTCTAGAATTCCAAGAATGCGCACATTCTCCAAACCTTCACATGCGTCAACTACGTCTTGTAACAAGCTGGTGGTGACGAGATGTCTCCCTCTACCTCCTGTTATTTCATCGAGAGGTCCGTAACCTTTCTGTGTTACTATTTTTACCTGTATCTTTAACAGGTGGTTTGTCATGCAGTTTGCTAATACCACGCTGTTGAAGAGATTGCGCGAAATATTTTTTTTATTTATTTTTTTACGATTACTTTTTTGTCCATATGGTGATGAAGACGATATGAGCCTTGGTGCCCAAGATAGCGGGCCTCAAACTGAGATCTATGACGTCATGATCGGGGTCTTTCCGAAGGATGATTTGGTTTGATGTTAAGTAAACAGCGCACGATATTACACTGCTTCATTTGCTTGGAGTGGGGAATACTTTTATGTTGGCGCAGTATAGCCCAGATGCTCTTGCGCCATAAAAAAGCCAAACAATCAATCAATCAACTTTTATGTGAGATGTGTTGCCCTGGATTAGTGTAAATGCAGTAATCTCATTTGGGTTGTGTGTCCCGGGGATGTTGATTTGATATTGCACTCTTTTTTTTTTTCTATCCTTAATCTCTAAGATGCTTCCCATATATTACTTTCTTCTTTAAGTTCGTCATCCGCAGAATTCTGCATGCATTTTTGGTCTACCTCTATTTCTTTTACCTTGGTAGTTCCAATATAGTTCTTGTTTCTAAACACCATTCAGGTTTTTTTTCTGAATGGCATTCTGTAATGTGTTAATACTCCGTAGCAATGCAGATTACTATAATGACTAGTGAAGGAAATGAGGTTACGGATATATTGTTGTTTGTAAGGACTGAAAGTATAAATAAGAGAGATGTTTATCTATATTAATACACTCGGTTAAAAACTTCAAGAATGGAAAACGTAAGTGAATTGCCCCACTGTATATAGTTCTCTGTACAGTTGGACCCTGGTCTTGACGTCACTTCTATGAAATGGCGGTCTGCTTACGGCCTGTTATTTGAGATGTCCCTCATCAATGTTCTTTCCTTAATGGTAGTTATCCAAAATTTATGTAATGGTCTTTGGTGGTTTGGCAACTGGTACAGATTGCAGGCGCCCTATCAATGCGTTTCTGATGCCTTTGATTCGGAAAATTTTTCTAGATCAAACTGGTTTTGTTACGTGCCCTGTAAATTTACGGAAACTTCGCTGATGACAAAGATGATTTTGTTTCCTCTTCCACCCCCCTCCCCGCCAAAGAATCGAAAGTAGTGATAAAACTGCATTTTACATGTTATATACCCAAACACTATAATCGCAGTTCGTCTCTATTATTTATACTCCAACTTAGGGCGGGAGCCCTTGTTTGACTACCGTATGGTTTTTAGGGATGTCAGGGGCATTACGTAAGTAACTAGGGGAAGGGCGTGTCAAGACATGATTTGTGCCCTTAATATCAATGACCAATATCTTTGGCACTTCATTTCAAAACTTTAAACCTCCCCAAATTGACCGAACTGTCATGAAGTTGTGTTGAACGAACATCGAAGGGTTGTTTTTCTTTCTAAGGATCAAATGTAGAGTTTTTGTAATGCGGGAATATTTTCATGTACCTTATGTTTATTTTGAATTTAAATTTATCTTTGCAGTGAATAGCATTTAGATCCGTTCACAATTTTTCAAGGGTTTGATATAACGAGGAGGTTTGTTAGAGCGAACAGGCGGCATTTAAAAGCTGCTTTATTTTGAGTTGTAATTATTATTGTTTATTTATTTTTTCAAATAGGGGAGGAGGCTGAACTCCCAATATCTCCCTCTTGTGCGTGGCCCCCTCTGTCTCTCTTCCAATGTCAAGACAAAAAATGCTATTTGTTACGCGATAACGATTGTGACGTCACGGATTCTCGTTTGAGGCCCGTTATTTATATTACCCCAGGTTGATTAATATTGGACTAACTGTACGAGAGAATTGTTAAAACTCAAATAAAACTAAGACTGTTCGCAAGGAGGGTTTCTTGGGGCTTAGTGCCCCCACTTCCATTTGCACAACATTATTAATCGTAAAATAAAATTCCTCGTAAGGCAAAACTTTGTTTTCATCCAAAGTTCCCCCTTTTCATCAAAAACGCCTCTCTTTTGAATTCCTGTACACGGGCCTAAATAAAATACGTGAAGCCCAGTGATGCATTATGTGGTTGGGGGGTTAAAATCTGCGATCGAAAATTTAACATATATATATATATATATGACTTCAAAATAATAAAAATTTAAAAGACTAGGGTTTTACAATTATGATATTTTAAAAGACTAGGGTTTTACAACCCAAAGCAGATTTGCTGACCGTTGTAACTTCTAAGAATGATTGCGTATACATATAGTGTTTTTGTAATTTAATAAATCATTTGACGTGAATATTAAAAGCATGTAATTTTATGTAAATATGCATTAATTTGAAGTTAAAAAAAAATAGTAAACTGTCCTATTAATAATTTTCAACGGATGAGTAAACAATGTCATTAATTAGGGCAACCTAATTGAGGGAAATCACTGCATACGATCGTAACTTATAAAAAAAACCGGCGATATAAGAAATATATAAGTTATGTAACCCACACTGCCGTACACAGGGAGGGTGTTGATGGGGGGTTGTAACCTCTATTGGAATGAAATTTTGTATATTTAACATAGGAACATGTGAGTTGTAGCTCTGTAACCCCCACCCTTATAAACATTCTGCGTACGCCTATGGAAACCCTAGCATATTAAATGTCAGTCTTCCAAATTCTGGGATTTTAGAATGACCCCTCCTCCCCTTTCTCTAACCCCCCCATTCTCAGTGCTGCTCTCCCCAGCCCTGATAACTCTGTAAAAAGCACTTATTTGCCCTTTTCTTTCTTTATGGATTCCTCTGCGGCACTAAACACAAATTTGTTATTAGCGAGTTCTTGTGTAACTTTTTGTGCAACAAGTGACGAAATCGTACCTTGCTTAAGAGAGCGAACAGCCCCCGTCCGAACTAGGACAAGACGTGATCAGCTGGAGTTTCCAGCTGCCGGTTGCCGCATTTTCTTTCATGAAATTCTCGTACGTCGTGCGGATTTGCACAAACTTGCACCTTTCGTTTTTGCTACTTTCAATTGGGGAGGGGGGAGGGGGGTCGCGAGGGTCGTCAACCTTGCATGGTAATGTCATGACCCCTTTTTTTCTCCTTTAATTTACAGATCTCCTCCACGAGTGTCTTGGAAATTAGGTGACGAATATTTATAAGGCTTTTTAAAATCCGAGTCGCCGCTGCCGCCTGTACATTTGACGAACTCTTAGACGTTCGCGATTTTTTAACAGTTTGAAAGTGACGACTCTCTCTCTTTTTTGTGAAGAGTTGTTTTATAATTTATTACCACGCTTGTTAACATAATGTGGAGTCAGATATTGCACTTCAGAGTCGTAGGATTATAATTACAGTGAAACCTCTCTGGAGCGACCACCGTCTGTTTCGTGAAAAAACGGTCGCTCAGAGATGTCCGCAAAATTACCACCGAAACAGAAATAGTCACAAAATACCGTTAAACAGAAGTAGTCGCAAAGTACCGTTAAAAAGAAATAAATAATCGCAAAATGCCGTTAAATAGAAAGTCACAAAATACCATTAAACGGAAATAGACTAGTAACAAAATACCGTTAAACAGAAATGGTCGCAAAATATCGTTAAATGGAAATAGGCGCAAACCACCGTCAAATAGAAATAGTCGCAATATACCGTTAAAAAGAAATAATCGCAAAATGCCGTTAAATAGAAAGAGACAAAATACCGTTAAAAGAGAAATAGTCATTATTGAGAGAAGTAATTGTATTTTTCTGATTATTTTTTCTTTTCTTTTAATCTCCATTTCGCGACAACTGATTTGCACGTGACCCCTCTATACGGTCACAAAAAAAGGGAAAAGATTTTTTTTTTAAAACGAATTCTGGATTACTAAACCTTGCTTGCTTCGTGAGCTATGAATTTGTGGTGTGAGAACATTAAATAATTTTGATAATCACAGTTTCGCGATAATAGCCGTTATCTATAACCAACATAGCTCTGTATTTCGTAACTTGGCGATGAGATAAATTTACCGAGTAACTGTATGCAGATTGATGAAGATAAGATGTAGAAGTAACTCGTTTATTATTCTTAAGGTGTTTTTATTTTTTTTAGTAACACACGTTGATCTCATAATCTCACCCTCAACAACAATCAAAAATAGCTGTTGTCAAATGTTCGTCAAACCAAATGTTATAAATAATTTTAAAAAGCATCGCTTTTTTTCTTTTTTTTTTTCATACAGTAGAACCTCTTAACCCATTGGTCCCTAACTCTTTTCAAGTCGCGACCCATTTTTATAGAAGCCAAATGATCTACGACCCCACTTTTATGATAACCAAAAGATCCGCGATCCCCCCCTCCCCCCTCTGTCCGCCTCTGCCACATTTACGTAACAAAACATTCAAAATTTCATAGCAAAGCATTTAAAAGTGCATAACAAAAGCATATATTAATATGTATTATAGATGGTGCCAACAATTATTAGTAGAATATTGCAATGTGCTAGCCATGCCTGAAATGCAAAAGCGTTGGAAAATATTTGGTATGGAACCCTGCACAGTTGTTAAAACAATACCCCTGACTCGTCGCGACCCGGACGTTATAGAGAGGACAGGGAGGACTCGTGCCCTGGGTTGGTATTAGGGCAGGGTTCAAAATGGCGGGTGCATTTGTGCACATGAAATTTTATCAGCACGGGGCCCAACCAGGAAATGCAGCACCTAACTGTTCAAACCGCCACACATGGTCTCCTGCCCCCAAGAACAGTGAACTACGGAATAATTTTATATAATTTTCTCAATGTATCTGCATTTGCTTTGAATTTTTTTTTATTACATACGAATGTTCAATTATTTTGAAAAGTTGCATTTTGTTGTAGTTTACATGCTTAAATATAATTATTTCACTTACATTTTACCCGTTTTTAAGGTTGAGGTTTACTTTCTATTCCGTTCGTTACTTGTACACTTAACTAGTATTTAATGCACCTAAGTCGTAAGACTTGGGTGCACTTGTGCACCTGATTTCAGAAGTTAGGGCGTGTCCCACCAAAATAAAGCCACCGTGATTGTGTGCCATGACTGGCAACGAAACAAACCAATAAGAACGCAGCAAATATATTAAGAAAGTCTATATACAAATACATATTTACAAGGAGTAACTCACTCCCTGCCCCACCTGGGCAGGAAAAAAAATGAACGTGTAAAAAAAGAGGGGAAAAAGTGTCCCGCCGAAATAAAGCCACTACTGTTAATAGCCAATATATCCGCCATGATTATATATGACTTGGAAAACACGATGTGGCATACCATTTACCAATCCCTGGAGGACAATGGCATCAATATTATCCCAGACTTCAATGATGGCAGCCTTCAATTCTGCCACAGACTGAAACTGTCTGCCATTGGCATATACAGCCCTACTGAGGTTACCCCCACACATTTTCTTGGGAAATAAGATCAAGGGAAAGGGCGAGTCATTCCATGACATGTACCCCATTATGCAAAAAACATTCACAAGAGGGTTTTGCAACGTGAATGGGGGCGTTGTCCTGCTGGAAAATCCAACTTGGGCCACCAATTCTCTCTGCAAATGGCAGTAACTGGATTTCTAGCATTTCTTGGTAATCGGTAGCCTTTATGCGGCCTAAGGGGAAAGCCAGGTTAAGTTTACCACCATAGCCGAAGCCTCCCCACACCATTAATGAGCCTCCACCTTATTATCTTTTGGAGAAGATTTCCTCTTCTTCCCTCATGTCACGCCAACAGAGTGTAAGGCCGTCTGGGTCATCAAAATTAAGTTTTTTCTCATCTGAGAATATAACACGATGCCACTGGTCTTTCCAGGTTTGATGATATTTGGCCCAATCTACTATCCTTTGCTTGTGGATAGCTTTCAACATGGGCTGCTGTTTCCTTTTTTATATTGGAAGTTTTTTGTATATTTTACAATCCGTGACAGAGTTGATTTTGTCACAGGGATGTTATCCTCTTTGGCCAATTGTCTGAGAGAAATACCACCTTGTGAAAGACGATGCACAATATCTCTTTCCTGCCTGGAAGTCATTTTTCTGCCTGTACACCTCCTTTTTTGATACCTGTACGCATTGCCCTGATTCACAAAATTGTCTATTACGGTTTTAGATCGTTTGATTTGCTTAGATATTTGTCTATATGAAAGACTTTGTTCCTTAAAAGCTGTTAGCTGGCCTTTCTCGAACTCTGATAGCTGGGTTCGTTTTCCCATTGCAATACTGCAGGAGAAATAGAAAATACAACCTTCTGAAGTCAACATTCGACTGGGATAGAACAGGTAAGTTATTTGACAACTTCCTGACGTCATAAACCTGTTTACCTGTAGCAGCTCGAATATTGAGAGTTACCTAAAACACTAATAGGGATGGTGGCTTTATTTCGGCGGGACACTTTTTCTGCTCTCTTTTTTACACATTCATTTTTTTTTCCTGCCCAAGTGGGGCAGGGAGTGAGTTACTCCTTGCAAATATGTATTTGTATATAGACTTTCTTAATATATTTGTTTCGTTCTTATTGGTTTGTTTCGTGTCCAGTTACGGCATATAATCACGGTGGCTTTATTTCGGTGGGACACACCTTAATTTCGACTCCTGTATCAGGGTTCCATTTCACCCTCCAATTTCAAACAAAATACTTTCTACTGGTCTATTGTTCCCCCCCCCCCCAATATTTTTATGCCGTCAGCGCCCATGGTCGTAACCTCCAGATTGGAGAACCACTGTCTTAACCGAATCGATTGGGACGTGGCCTATGTTAGTCGATCGAAATTTCGGATAAATGGAAATTCGTTAATTCGTATGTCTGGTGCCAATTACAGCACTCATTGGAGAGACATATTTTTATAATGGGTAGGGCAGGAGGCAAATGCCCATGAAATCGGCGCAGAACTTGAATAATATAACAAATATAATTTGCCCTTACGCGTAATTGGTTTGGGGTGGCAATGTGCGGAAACGACTAGGGGCCCGTAGATTCTATCCCCGGCCCTGAATTGGATGTACGTTTAACTGGAAAAGAATTTTATTTTAAAAATACTGTTTCCTGTTTTATTTACCTTGAAGTCAGTAGCGTAAGAAAGGGGGGCTCAGGCCCCCCCCCATTGAATAGCAAAACGCACTGTTTTCTCCAAGGCCGCATCACATGATACTGCACTATTTTCTCTAAGGCCGCATCACATGATAACGCACTATTTTCTCTAAGGCCGCATCACATGATCTTTTTTAAAGCCACTTAAGCCACCCCACATAATCATTGAATTACTACCTTGCTGCTTTCAAGTTATGTAAGCCTTCTCACAAACGTTTGAATTTTTGTTTGATGTAGTTTGGACGGGATTGTTACGAAGAAGAAGAAGAAAACAATTGCTACGAAAATGAGTGTCGGTTATAAGGAAACTCCGGATGAAAGAGGGTGGAATAATGGAGGTTTTACTGTACTTCGCAGAATTGGCAATTGTTATTCGACGTCATCCTCTTCACTTTCTTTCACATTCAAAATTACAAAAAGACAGATTACAAAAGGTAATGTACGCAAAAGGCAGCCTACAAAATGGCAAATTACGAAAAGCAATTCGAAAGCCATTTTCCCCATTCATGGAAAAAGTCGCTCCTTTTTCTTTCTGTCCAATCACATGAAGCCACGCTAAAAACAGATGTGAGCTTAGAATCATGACGTGATACTTCGAATATCCTGATTGGCTGGCAATGCACAAGACGTTTATATGCTGAAATTGGACATCCTCGAATTACAGGCCCGCCTCCGGCGGCCACCCTGCCCAAGTCAAGCTGAAATTGACGATCACTGGACGAAACCTGCATAATTGAAGTAGCTTATTAAGCCTATTTGCGGAGTAATGCTCATTTTGGACAGCTCCAAATTGTCGTTTCTTCCTCCTGTAGAAATTGGCGGAATAATGTTCGCACAGAAAAATGATTTCGCATCCAGTGAACTCTCGATAACGCCGTTTTAATTAACAATCATTTCCGTTTACCGACGGTAGTGTTTGCAGTCCCGGAATATACTGCATAGTTAGTACAAACGTTCCGATTAAAGTCTTTTTCTCTTTCACGACGTTCTTTCCCCGTCCCTTAAAAGTCTTTAATGGGGGAGAATCAGTGGCGAATTTGCGGGGCTGGGGAGATCCCCCTCCCAAATCCATACAGATTCTGTGGAAATCGGTTATAACGACAGATTTTTTTACAAAAAAATGTGATTTTCTTTTAATTGCTCGTTAAATCCGGGTCCGAAAAGGACACTTGCTAAAAGCGGTTCAATTGCATTGCGCTTATTAACTGTTATACCAAATAAACTCCCTATTTTCCTCGCTATATCTGGAAACTCGTTAAATGCGGGCTTGTTATAAGTAAGTCCTACTGTATTTTGCATTTCCATCCCCCACTTCCCCCAAATCCCTCTCTACGTCCGCCTCCAAGAGAATACGGCATTTATTCGTACTTTTCTTTCATATGTTTGTTTTCGGAAATGCTCAACGCTTCGGAAATAGGTCGTTACGCGAAGCAACACTTTGCTAGATCATGTGACGTTGACCGAGCTTGCGAGATCACGTGACGTTGACCGTTTCTTACGACGGCAAAAGTCATTCTGGGGTGGACCTAAAAGTTTCTGAATCCGAACCTCTTTGACCTAGGAAACCAATGTGGCAAACATATGGCCCCACGATTGTGGGGGGCCCCCCCCCCGCAGAAATCTGATATTACTCAAGTCTAAGCGTTAGTATAATCCTGTTTATTTATAATTGTCTCAGAAATTTTTGTTATGGATAAATCTGAATATTGACATAAATGTACTTAAAAAAAAAGTTATTGATTGAATATTGTAAGGGGCATGTTTTGCAGGGGCCTATAAACACTTTAAATCGAGCACTGGAACACAGAACCCCGGAATACAATGAACAGTTAGTCGGTATGTTTTTTTCACTTTTGGGAATCGAATCCGGTTTAACGGTATGCTGATTGAAATGTTTACTAGTGCAGGCCCTGGGCTTTTCTCCAAACGGCAGAGCGTTTTCTGTAATAGCGATCGTTCTCGATTGATTTTTAATATCGCTTTAAAAGAATTTTTTTTTTTTTTAGTTCCATTTAAAAATTTAATATATAGTGTAACTCGGTTACTGCGAATAAAAGTTTCCTCTCTAATTCCATTTTTGCCCTTATATTAAGTTTAAAAATAAATATTTTATTATTAAACACTAATTAGGTTTCAGTCACAAACGTGGTATTTAACGAGAATGGTGAGAAAACTTTCCAGACCAGTAGTTCTTCAACTGTGGTCCACGAACCCCTAGGGGTCCGCGAGACCCTCCCAGTGTTAAATGAAGGTTCGGTAAAATTCAAAGACAAGAACATTTCCTCTCTAATAATGAGAATAAATTATGAGGGGACGAAAAATTCTTTCCTTAAATAGTGAAAATCAGTGATAAAACACTAGAAATAAATATGTGCGATGCAAATTTGGGGCTTTAAACTTTGAGTTAATTCTTGGGGGTCCGCGAGGGCGGGTGGTCTCGGAGTGGGGTCCGCGATTTAGGACAGTTAAAGAACCGCCGCTTGTGTGACGTTTCTGCTTTGGGTGGTCGTACTCACCTACTTCTCCTGTCAATACTATCAAAAATAATATGCCCTGGATTTTCCAATTTCGATGCAACAAACTGACATAATTACTATTAGAGTTTCTAACACTCTTCCCGAAATTCTAGCGGCATTGGACATATTTCTCTTTTGTGGCGAACCTCTCTCCCCAAATTTTGAAATGCTGCCTCTGACTAGAAACACCTTCCTTGTAGACGGCCTTCTGCCTAATCAGATGAAAAACCCATCTCGTTGTAGATGTCTTTTACCTTTCTGCTGCTAAATCGCACGTTTTCGAACAGAACGATCGTTCCCAAACCTACTTAGGAAATTATTTTGCCTAATCGTGTCATTTGCAAACGCTATTGCCTGGGCGTTGAAACCTGAAAGGGAAACTACTTTTAGTTTTAACGATCTTTAAGAAAGTTCTGACACCCTTTATTGTCACCTTTTTTTTTTCGTAAGCGATCCCTAGAAATTAAATTTAATTCAAAAAAATTTTCGCTTTCAGCGTTTTCCGCTGTCAGAGGCGTTACAGCATTTTTTACTTTTTCAATTCATCTGGACGGAGGCCAATTTATTGCATTGTGAAGTTGAGATGGCATTGTTCTAATTGCGTGAATCCCCATCCCAAAGAAAGGGGGGGTTCTTCCGTGCAAAACACACTTCGTCAGCTATTAATCTTATGAGACAGCGCCAAGAACGTTTGTTGTTAAATGCGCTGGTTTTTTTTTTTAGTATTTATTTATTAAAAAAAAAAAAACCAACACACTGTAACAGTATTCCAATGTCGTTGAGAGAGGCCTTTGCACTCTCGTTATCTCATCGTACTCTCGAGACCAGTTTTTAACGAAGCGCCCCCTGCAGACTGAAAACTTTCGCCTCGGGGCGCGCCGCGTTTTAAAAGAGGCAGCCAAAGGCAGCCCAATAAAAAAAATAAAAGATGCTCGTAATAACCCATAATTAAGTCCCTGTGAAAAATACAGAAGACATGAGCCTGTCTCTTAAAATATCCGGCGCGTTGTCCCCAAGTTGCTGGCCTTGGAGGAAACGCGGGTCTCGTTGCAGATGGTCGTCCAAGCGTCCGACATCGGCCCTTTAAATAAATGTTCCTTTTCGGGAGCTCGGTGAAGCTTGCGACCCGCTGTCCGCAATCCCGCGACCGAACAATCGGAACAAAACGAAAAATAATTGAGAATTGGAGATAAGATTGCAACTGAGGAATGAATACATCATTAGCATGGTCCAGCTTTCCCAGGACGGTTCATTGAAGCTGAGCGTTATATGCAAATGATTTTAATTTATTATAAATAAATTACTTGTCTCATTAACGCTTGTACTCATCAATGACGATTATTAATATCACGCTGTTAACTAGTACCATGGGCCCTCGTATGGGGGCTCGAGCCCCCCAAACGTTTAAAAATTTGATTTGCTCGAACCTGCTATGCATTTACTTTCAAAAGTTTTACAGTCACATTTTAAAATAAGGTACTTTTTAGCTCATTACTAATTGTCAAGCAGTATCAATTATTTTTGTAGCGTTTTGGTATCTTGTACATTCACTCAAATTCTCGATAGCTTTGAGAAGGAGGTAATAATTTTTCTCAGTCCATCCCATTTGAAGTACTCGTCAATTTTTCTCAGCCCTCCCCTTAGAAGTAACTCGTATGGGCGCTAATGACTAGTACCAACGCATTATTTTATAATTGTCATGATTATTGACCCATCCCGCTGCGTTGGAAAAGCACAAAAGTATTTTAAAAATGCGTTTCTTTTATGGCGCAAGGACAACTAGGAGCAGGCGTGGATTTATGAATGAAAATGCAACGTTGGAAAGATAACAGGGTAAAGGTGTAGTGAGGTATAATTTCCAAAAATCGTCATTAATCGCCCGCCCCCCATTGAATGACCTCTAAATCCGCCTCTTTCGCTTTCTTTTTGGTTTTACGGCTCAAAGACTACAGTGGTCATGCTGCGCCGGGACCTACTGTTTTCCGAGGAATCCGAACCTCTTAAGGCCTAGGGAACCAAACCCCGGACTACAGTGAGCAGTGCGATCTTTATGAGATCTCTGAGTAAGCGTTCTTTTTGCACTGCTGGGAGTCGAACCCGGATTAGCCGCGCAATAGGAGAACGCGTTACCACACTGCGCCACCGCAGGGCCAAAATCCGCCTCTAATTAGGATAATGCCGCATCAGGACCTATAGGTTGTGGGGGTGGGGTTTAAAACCAAAATTTTGATCAAGGTTCATTTTGAAAAATAAATTTCAAGGCGGTGTCTGACAGAATGTGTCTGTGAGGCATTCGCAATCGGTTGACATCAAATAGATTGTTTTGAAGTAATAGCAAATTAGGTTCGCCACGCCAGTTTTATATATATATATATATATACAGTCGAACCTCGTTAAGACGAACACCAAAGGGAACAGAAAATCTGTTCGTATTAACAGTAATTCATTTTATCCGGAAAAGATAATATTCTAGACAAGCTGACGGGACTTCAGAAAACGGTTCGTATTAAAAGTAATTCGTCTTAAGCGTGTTCGTCTTAATGAGGTTCGACTGTTCTCTTTCAGTGTTTTACTTCCCAGGCTGTGGAAACCTATTTCTGGAAGGAATCGATCGAATGTCGTAGGTGCTCGTCAAGATTGTGCAGCACTGGTACCTTTTGTCTTTAACGCTTCCGCGGAACCCTGCAATTTGGAAACCTTCACTCTAGTTTGTGTGAATTTGTGGGTTTCCTTCCACACGGGAATATCTCTGCGAGGATTTTGCTTGAAATACTGCGCTCGGGAGCCTCGTCCATCTTGTTTGACACCTCTTGCGTTTTTAAACACCTACTGGATGTAGTTGTTGGGCTGAACCGTGGGACGAACATGCGTTCCACGGAATCAATTTGTTCCTACCTACACGTGGCCCTCTCCTTTCAACTGTCATTCAACTTTTCCATTGTGCATTTGTTCACAGACTTGACTCTCTTGCCCATAGGTGACTTTGAAGCTTGTCTTCGTCCTCCTGGCAAATCTCGCTGGTGTGGCGCGCTTGCCGCTTTTTTTTTTTCTTTTCCGATTCGTATTCTGAGGTTTTATTCCCAAAGCAGCAGGTTCGGATCTCACAGAGAATGGGAGGTTTTGGCGCAGCATAATCTGCGATGACCTTGCACCACAAAACATCATTCCTTCACGTTAAAGATCTTTTGTTTCTTCGTGGATCAAAGCAGACAACAGCGACCCTTGGTTATTGAGTAACCGAAGTTGTTGATCATTTTTGATCCCTCTCCTTGCGTCAGAAACGTTCTCTCGCACTCTCTCCCGAATTAATAACATTGAATTAATGGTGGTTTTGGGATTCTACACACGTACTTATCAGGTACTTGTGATGAGTTGATGTGTATAGTCAATATGTAGACATATACTGTTCGTTCACGAAAAGAAGTCCGATGGAACAGTTAGAAATAACGGGAGGTGACGTGACAAGTAGTCTAGCTTATTACAGCAAAGGACGATTCCAATTTCAGAACTTGTTTTTAGGGGCCATTTATTGCCGCCAAAATCGTTATGAAATTGGGAGTCGTCCTCGGCTGTGATGGAATAGCCCGTATGTGACGTCACCTCACGTTATTTGTGTTTCATTGGACTTCACATCGTGAACGAATAATACGTAATATTGATTGAATAATGTAGAGTATGGATAAAGGCTATTATTAACGAAAATGGCGGTTCTCGGACGCGCAGTTGTCATAGTGACCGGACGCTAACACGAAAAAGACGACAGCAGGATCATCCTTATCTCATGCGAGGTCCAGAGCAAAACATATTTCGTGGGCCCATACATACATACATACATGCATGCATGCATGCATGCGCGCGCACGCACGCACAAGAAGAAAAAAAATGGAACAATGACTGGCACGAAATGCGAGAGCCGAAGCAAAAATATGTTTAACGAATTCAATAATACCCGCAATTTATGACGAATATTATTTGAATAAATACAACGTTGAATTTGCGTTAAGTTTTAATACATCATTAAACCCTTTCCACTCTTCACTGGAGGGTCATCATCAGAATGTAACAAGACTTTGTGAAGTTATAAAATGGAAAACAATTTTAGAAATGAAAAAATTATTAAATGATATCAAATGTAAATAATAACTTGTGTTGCCAATTTGTAAAAAGAAAATAATGGAGGACATTAAACGTGCTAAAGTTATTATTTACTCATTGATAGAATATATTTCCAAGCCGCACTTAGTTGTTTCGGTGTTTCGAGGTTGCATATTGTGTGTGTTCTTTGGTAGATTTATATTGCTTCCGTTAGCATTAGGGAGTGTTCATTCTTATCGTTTGTTGCCAAAATTCCTATGCCTTCAAAATTTGGTTCGGTTTACTCCATCCCATTGGTCAACAAATCAAACGAATTCCAATCATACTACATAGGGCAGCACAAAAGAGGCCACTTAAAGTCCACTTAAAAGAACATCAAGTAAACCTAAGGCTCGGACAAAACGAAACAGGACTTACACACTATGTATTCAACAACGAAGCCGAACCAAATTTTGAAGAAACAGAAATTTTGGCAACAAACGCTAAGAATGAACTCTCCCTAAGAGTAATGGAAGCAATAGGAATCTAGCAAAGAACACCCACAATATGCAACCTCGAAGCACCGGTACAACTAAGTGGAGCGTGGTATTACTTTAATTAGTTTAGTTAAATTTACTTTACTTAGTTTAGTTAATTAATTTACTTAGTTTAGTTAATTAATTTACTTAGTTTAGTTAATTAATTTCCTTTAATTCATTAAGCAACCTACCATAACGCTCGACATGAAATCTCAACAATAAATAGTTATTTGACATTTTTTCCGAACGAAATATAATTAGTTGTATTATATGTATTCGTGAGAACTCGTTGTTGAATTATGGACTTTTATAACAGACTTCAAACTGAAGGTATACATACCATTATGGAATCTATAATGCAATACCTTGACTTTCTAAATTTTTTATGAATTCATGAAAAAAATATTTTTTCACTGTTAAAAATTCCAATCATGATAAATGAAGAGTGTTATTCCAAGACCATGGCAAATTCTGCCTTACCCCCCACCACCACCAAACGAAAGTCTGCTTCCGCCCCTGGTAGGTCCAGTACAAACAATTACTATGTCGATACCGTACCACACACACAGCAAGAGAGTAATGAAAGTCGAACAGGAACCATGCTTGGAAACTTTGTGTTTATGCTCGTGACTTAAAAGTCGACTTGGATGTGCCTTGGGAATAGTTGGCCGACCTTGTTCGTGAGATCAAGGCTAAGCCGTAATGTTAGGCTTTGTTTACAGTCTTTCAATTTGCCCTCCACTCCTGCCTCACCCCTCCTTTCCCGGACTATAAGTTCCTATAGGTTGGAGTTAGGGGTAGGCAGGTAAGAGAGCAGTATTTATCCTAAGCCCAATTTCCCCTCAAATTGACAATTTCGTCCCTCAAGTACGTTGGGCTTTACGATTACCTACGACGACTTCATTTTTGAAGAAAATTATTGCTTTCTGGTTCGCTATGACTTGGAAACACAAGTATAATGGGTTCCCCTAATGCCATTTTGGTACGAGGTTCATATAGGGTTCGAAAGAGCGAGGATTTGTTAGAACATTTTTCTGTCCTGGGGAAGTCCATTTTAGAGTCAATGAAAGTGTTCTAGGGGGGTAACCCAGCCCCCCCCCAGTGTGCACGCTCTTGTTTGATACTCTCGTTGTGGGGTATGGGTGTTAGAATTTCGTGTGTTTTTGTAAGTCCAATTATGCTTCTTTCAATAGCTCAAATCATAAAAACCGTTAAGCCTTTTGGTAAGAGGATCATTTAGTTCCATTTTGTATTCTCACTTTTAGTCTGAGGGTCAGTTGTAAAGAAATCGCCCTTCAGTTCAAAGTTATTGGGAAGTTATGGCTAACAAAGGAATCCTTCGAACCAATCTCCCACTGCCCGAGATCCGTATAATATGCAAGTTTTCGGTTATAGTAGACATAATGGCGCCCACTCGCGTACGTAGGGGGGTGCTGATAGGATTTGTAAGCCGTATATAGGGTGTCTCAGCACCAGGGTTACAAACTTCAAGGGGTCATAGTACTCATCAAGGTGAACGATAATATGTCATAGAATCTAAGGTCGCAAACCATCCACAGCGCCAGTTCTAAAACCGTCCAGCATGCAAATATTTTCAGGTCAGCTGATCAAGTGCATAGATGATTAGGACAACGCATATTGCGCTTCTCATGCACTGGTAGTAAATATTTGTGCATGCTGGACGGTTTTAGAAATGGCTCTGTAGGTGGTTTGCAACCATAGGTTCTATGACAAATATCGTTCAACTTGATGAGTACTATGGGCCCCTTGAAGTTGGTAACCCTGATGCTGAGACACCCTGTATATCATCATCATATTCAACCATTATCTATCCACTGCTGGATGAAGGTCTCTCCAAATGCTTTCCACACAAGTCTATCCTGAGCAATTCGCTTCCACGTCACCCCAACCTGTTTTCTTATTTCATCCACCCATCTAGTTTGAGGACGTTTTCTAGGTCTTCGGTGGTCTCTTGGAATCCAGTTCAGAATTTCTGTTGTCCATCGTTGATCAGTTCTTCTTGCAATATGCCCAGCCCATCGCCATTTCAGCCCTTTTACTTTAACAATGATGTCCTCTACTCTAGTTTGCTCTCTCACCCAAGTGTTTCTTTTTCGATCTCTCCTAGTTATTCCAAGCATGCACCTCTCCATGCTCCTTTGCGTTGTCTGTAACTTTCGTATTGCTCCAATTGTTATTGTAATAATTATAATAATGTAATAATAATTCCGTAATATTGCAATTGTTATTTGTTATGTCTCTGATCCATAAGAGAGGACTGGCAATACACACTGGTTGAAGACCTTTCTTTTTAGACACAAAGGCAATTTCCCCTTCAGGATAAAACTGTTTCTTCCAAATGCACTCCAGCCAAGTTTAATACGTCTGTTGAGTTCTTTCATAATGTTGCCATCCATTGAAATCAGCTGGCCAAGGTAAATATATGAATCAGCAATTTCTAGCTCAATGTTGTCAACTTGTATTTTTGTTTCTCCACTGGGAGATATATATATCATCATATAACTCTTAACTGTATATGAGATAATAATTAATATAATTATTATATATTAATTAAAATATAATATAATTAAAATAAGAAAAAATAATTAATTATTATTAATTATTTAAAATTCTCTCATTAGCGTACACTCACCGGACAGAAAGTGGTTACTGCACGAGAGGGGCATTATTGTTGTGAAAGAGTTCCTTGCCGAAAAAATTTCTCTGACCGTGAATGCAGGGTGTCGGTTAAAAGGAGTGTTACTATATTACGACAATGATGAGGAACCCTTAATGGTCCAGAAAAGAGCGGTCTTTTCTTGCGGCCCCCGAAGGAACTCTTAAAATAAATTTAAGGAGTCACAAGGGAATCCCCGATTTTTTATAGCTAAAGCAAGCATTTTAAAATTGTCTTATATGAACTAGCTGTTCCCCAGCTGGTATTTTTAGCGAAAAATTGCTTTAAAATATAAAAACACGAATTGAAGTAAGAACCTAATGCTCTGAAAACCTTATGACGTCACCTAAGAAAATGCAGCAAAATTTAATTGGCGGAGGCATACGTACCTCGTTTCCCGGGCACGTATACTCACTTTTTAAGTTAGAAAGTGATCTCTAAAGACGTAGGTGTTGAGGGGAGACTTTTGAAATTGGCAGCAAGTCCAATTTCTAGAAACTTCTAAAGAAATAGGAGCTTTATATGGGAAAAACGTGTTCGAGTTGTTTTGTTTACCAAGTCAGTTTCGGACGGAATTTGAAGTTCGTGCTATCAAAACGACAGGAAGGAAGTTTCTTTCGCTGGAGAAAAGTTTCTTTCGCAGCGGGAAGTTTCTTACGCTCTTAATAAAAGTCTGGAAGGAGACTTTTTTGGAGTAAACTTGACTTCTTCCAACAACTGAATAAATTTGCAATCGATGAGAACAACCAGGTGGCGCTGAAGGTGGCAAGAATTTTTTCGGAGTTGTAGAATTTCATATTGAGAATGAAAAAGAGTCATGCTTTTAAGAAATGCTGTAGTAATAGAATCCCGTTTATCCGAACTTCGCTTAACCGAAATGACTTGTTGCCCTTATTTGTTAATCGACAGACATTCCGTGATTTCGGCAAAAATGATCATGCAGTAGGTTATACGAACTATCGTTTTTACGAGCTACCATGAGGGATGATTATGTTCCGAGATTTACGTAAATTCCGCGAATTTTAACTTACCTCCTCCGGGATTTACTTTTAAAAATTACAAAAATTTCGTTTCCTGTAATTTTTTTATATTCCTTCGGAAATCAGTGTTTTTACCAAAAATATTACGTAACTTTTCAGGGAATTTTTTGGTATGTTCAGTGAACCTGGCTTGCAGGGTCGGCGTTGGTAGATTTGGCGCCCCACTGCAAATTGTATCTTGGCGGCCCCGATGGCAGTTTAAAAAAAAAAAAATGGAGGCAAAAATGCGCCTATGCCTTTGTTTTTCAATAATAATACATCCATTTTAATTTTTTTAAAAAATCTGTTATATTGGGGGGAAAGGGGAGGAGAGCCTCTTTGAATCCGACCTAGAATTGTCACTTCTCATCCTTGCCATTTAAGTTTTATTCATCTTTCAATTCAACTATTATTAAAAATAATAAATGGAATAAAAATATTAATTAAAAATTATAATAAATAAATGATTGCACGAAATTTACCTTGCACTCTTTCACATTTGCGAATTTATGGATGAGCTAACTGATATTTAATTGGAACATACATCATTTTCGGTTACAATTATTGCTGAGTTTACAAACCTATTTTGCAAATATAGTGGATTGTAAATAATCATTAATTATTTTAACCTTGAAAAAGATCTTTCTCTACTTGCTTCGCTCACTAAACGATTCAATAGAATTCTCAATGCAATGCTGAGGTTTGGGAATGATAGGCTAGTAAAAGGTTTATTTAGCAACGTTTTTGAGCACAATATAACTTAAAAATTAAAAAATCGACGATAGTTTCGGACGATTAATGGTCGTCCTTCTTCTAGCATTGTAAAATGTCGAATAACAGCAAGTGCGTGTTGCCGATTTCGGGCTTGTTAAGTTGCCACAAAAATTAACAAATATAGAAACGATTAATCGTAAAGTGTTAAAGAGAACTGTGTGAAGGCCAACTTTTTTCTCGTGAGAAGCGTGAAGGCCAACTTTTCTTTATGGTAGGAGAAGAGGCATTATAATTGCGGAGGTAATCAAAAACACGAGGTGGGTCTGATGAAGAAAACGAAGACGGCGTAGGCAGAAGAGAGTTCCAAGCACCACTGAAGCCAGGGGTGGATCCAAGATCGTTGGACTAACCACACTATTATTGACTTAGCTTTAGCCAAGTTTTCCAAACCAGCTCCTTTCACTATACGTACACCCTCCAGTTCCGACGCTTCTGTTGACACAATAGTCATTTTTTTCACTCCTAAGATTAGTGTTGCCATAGCAAAAATTCTTCGACGGGCAGGATTCCGAGTTATGTTCTGTCCTGTCAATAAACTTCGTCCATCTTTAAAAACCCCATTCATACGCTTCATCGTTAGGGAATTTATCGGGTTTTTTGCCAATGTGCAATTTCCTACATCGGTCAGACGAAGAGAGCTTTGTTCCACTGTCTCAGAGACCACCGAGGATATGTTGAACAAGCAGAGTTCAAAAAGTCTTCCATCGCGGTGCATTGCCATGAATTCAGCCACAAATTCCTCTTCAACGATGCTAGCATCATCTTTAAACTTCGCTCACCTTTGGAATTGGACTGCGCAGAAGCCTATTTTATTCACAAGTTCAGGAATTACTTAGTTGATGATCTTGGATCCACTCCTGGCTTTAGTGGTGTTTGGAACTCACTTCTTCAGCCTACGCCGTCTCCGTTTTCTGCCTCAGACCCTCCTCGTGTTTTTGATTCGCCTCCGCAATTATACTGCCTCTTCTTTTACCATAAAGAAAAGTTGGCCTCCACGCTTCTCATAAGAAAAAAGTTGGCCTTCACACAGCTCTCTTTAACACTTTAGGATTAATCTTTTCTATTTTTGTGGCAACTTAACCAACCCGAAATCGGCAACATGCACTTGATGTTATTCGACATTTTACAATCGAAGAAGAAGAACGACCATTGATCATCCGAAACGATCGTCGATTTTTTAATTTTTAAGTTGTATTGTGCTAAAAAAACGTTGCTAAATGGACCTTTCACTATCTGTGCACAATATTTGTCATTTCTTCGTCTATAAATGATAGGCTATTCGTGTGAATGAAGTACAAGGTTTCGTGAGGATTGCGAAATTGACAAAGATCAGATGCAAATAAATCTTTAAAAGCGAAAAGTTCATCGAGCAATTCAATACCACTTACATCTCTTGTCGCCGTCTGACAGGTAGATTTGCAGATTATTTCAATTCTTTTGAAGTTTTTCTTTATTTTCATTTCGTGTCAATTTATATCATACAAAAATTTAAACCTGGTAATATACAGTTCCATTTGCTCAAATAGTTCGTCATCACAATATCGAAAATTTTGTAGAAAAAATTCACTTGAAATTTATCTTCTGGTGATTGTAGCGGTTCATCTTTATGTTCATATTGGAATTGCATACTCTTCTTTCTTTGACGCAATTGAGCCTTTGTTTTGAAATCAGGTTCTCCTTCCAAATCTTGACGAAGTTGTCTAGAACACTGAAGCAGAAAGTCAGAGTTGGTGCCGTACTGCAAAACAAATGATGTCAAGCGTTTGCTGGCTGTTAAAGCAACAGCAATATTCTCACCGGCATTTTGTAGAATCTTACTGACGGGATTAATATGATTCAATAGATCATATCACTGGATAAGACAGTATAGAATTTGAAAATCCGTCAGTTTCATGCATAAAATTTGTGCCTCATACTTCGTTTCTTTGTCGTAATTTTCGTCACTATATATTTCGTATGAAGAGCCGTATATTTCCCCAAGTTTGATGCCTAAGCGGTTGCAAAGCATCAATGCGACTTTCCCATCCAGTTTCTGCGACAGGCTTTAATGTCAAAGAAGAAATTTGAAAAAAAAAGTATTATTTCTATAAGCCTTTCAATGACATCTGACCAATGTTTCTTTTCAAGTTCATATAACTTTTGATTATGTGAATCAAGCGTCATCTTATTTCCTAGACTATACTTAAAGTCGTGCCACATCTTCATGCTCTTCATATGGGTAAGACCCATTTCATATGTATGAAGTGCTTTCGATAAACTCCTCCATTGTTTATAGAAGGGTTGATACAAAACTGCTGAGCAATTCTTTCGGGACTGTTATTGAAAACAATTTTCAGCAAAAACAAAACTCTCAGTCTGTAAGAAGCATCTAGGAATAGAAAATGTGGGCGCTGCTTATTTCCATTGCCTTCTGCGTTTGGGACTTGTTCTTTGTTCACCGTTGTCGCGATAGTGCTGTTATGTTATTTAATTGTTGAGCCATTATTTTATCACTTACCTCGCTATCGTATTAGTTCCTTTTGATATTGATTAGGATGACGTTTTAATGAAATGAGGGTGAGCACATCGAAGCATTATTACTTCATTTAGGACTGATTTGAGTTCAATATTAAGATTATGCATCCACTATTGTCTCTTGAAGCCGATGATTTCTTTTTCTATTGTCATTTTAAATTTGCTCTTTTTTTTTTGTCAAAAACAAATCAGTTGCACGCGGGTCTTATACAATTGATTTCTAATATCTCCAAATATTAATAATTGCCAATTTTGACCATTAGGCTGGCTAGTATAGTTAGGTATGTGCACCTACATAATTTTAACCAGTGTTCAATTTATCAGGTATTTATTAATATTTTATTTACAAAAGAAATATGAATCATTTATTTGAGAGGCGTTAAAAATATGTAAAAACACTAAAATGAACAGATTTTGTGTTTCAGAAATTCTGGATTTCAAACTTCTGACCTCCGACCTTTTTCGTGTATCAATGCAATTTTTTTCTTTCTTTTCGGACGTACAATGCCTCTCCATACTGTGTGTGTTCATCCCAAAAGTGCTCTATGAAGAAACGTTGATTCGCATTTACGAATTTTTTATTTGGGGGTTCTGTGTGAGTTCCTGAATTCGAGAGTCTACTGTATTTGAAAAAAAAAAAATCGTAGTATGTTCCACAGCAATTATTATCTTAATTAGCGTATACATATCGAGGCCGTTGCCAGGCTGGGGCCAGGGGAGCTCAGCCCTGTCCCCCCACCCCGCTGAATTTTTTTTTCCGCGAAATAAATTATTGTCGATTTTTTTTTTTTTTTTTTTTTATATATATAAATTTTTATACGACAGTGGAAATTGTTCTTTCGCGTTAAAAATACATTCAAAATAGATTTTCACGGTGGATCTTGTGAAAATAACGTATTTTTTTAACCAGAGGTTAAGCCTTCAACTATTCTATATTTAAGGAGCTGTGAAATTATGAAATTTCAGGTAAGCGGGGGCAGACATTTGCTTATTTTTTCTTATATGGGGGAGTATAAAATGGCCAGAAATATACTTACGTACTACTTAAACGGCCCTAAATCTTTATAATAATAAAAAAAAAATGTGCAGAGGTTGTAAGAGAATAACTATATTTACACAAATCAGATTTTTTTCTGCTTAAAATTCTTGCTTAGTCGTCGCTCAAGGCGGATTTGTCTCCTCGAGCTGGATTATACGAAATCCGTTTCAAACAAGCTGGGTGGATTCTCTGATCCGTATATCGGTTCGGTCCTGTAATAAAGGGTGTAATTTCTTTTATAAATTACTTTTTAAAGAAAGGGTAGTCGTCTTGAGACGGGTAGCTGTCGGTGAAGGTAATAGCGAGCACCTGGTCACCCAGTGTTTGGTTGATTTCGGTACGGTAACCTTGGTGTGTACCTACACGCGCAATCTCCCGCCACCTGGTACGTGTTTTAATGCCGTTCCCACGATACTGGAATCGCCTGCGTTTAAAATTCCCGCATTTTTATGGCTAGAATGTCATGTTTTTATAGCTAGGATGCCATTAAAAGGTGGCTGTATCCATACGACGGGCCATCATAATATTTTTACAATATGGCATCACTGAATCCAAATCGTAATCACACTATTCATTCGCCACGTGTTCGATTTATGTTCTATGGCTGGGAAATAGGTCACGGACGACTGGCGGAACAGGAATGTGGAGAATTGCAAAGCTTTTAGTGTAGGAAGCGAAAGGGAGAAAGTCATTTTTTTTTTTTTCCCCTTTCTCTGGCCGACGTGGCACTACTTTTGTGTGTGACGTAAAGTGTTGCCGAAAACAATAGCCCACATTGATGCCAGGGAAGAATTCACAGAAAGCTGTTGTGTTTTTTCCCCCTGGCCCTTTTTCTTTCCATGGTGATGGATGTTTTGTTGACCGAATGTTCTAAATATTGTTTAACATCTCATATATACAGTACATGCACCTCTATATGTCAGTATATAAGCATGTGGGCTATATACATACACTTTCATATGTCTATATACAAGTGTGTTGTCTATATTCATATGAAATATGTTTGTGCGTTACTTGACATTCTAACTTTTGATCCCATCTAATAACCTTCGTAAATGAAGAATTGACCATATGACGTAGGAATAAATGTTTTCATATTTCTTTCAAATGGTTAGGCTTAAGGCTTGGCTTAGCTTAATAGTAAGGTAGGCTTAGGTTAAGAAATAAGGGCCTAGGTTTCGTAAATCAATGTAAAATAATAATGTATTTAAGTTGGGTCTTATAATTCAAAAAGACAGTGACCTCTGGAAGTTAATAGTTATGAAAAATTATAATTATTTTACAGGAGTAATGTTGACGAGGGAAGTAAGACCACAGATTATAAAAAAGCAATCATTTTAAAATAATAAATATAAGAATCATTTTATATTAATAATGATATAATAATTTTATATTAATAATGATATCATAATTTTATATTATGATATAATAATTTTATGTTAATAATGATATGATAATCATTTTAGAATAATATTGATGTAGTCATTTTAAAATACAGTGGAAATCTGATATAACGACCTTCAAGGGACCGTGCAAATTCGGTCGTTATAAACGATATCTTTTTAAAATCATAATAGCCTGCAGTATAGTACACTCTAGAGTTTTATAAATTATTTTGATAGTAAAAAGTATTAAACTTTTTGGTTTCAAAATTAAATAAAAACATAATTATAATGAATTTAATTTCCGTTTATATTATATTTATAGCCACACTAAGTACATAGTACTTTCTTAGTTTTTTAAATTGAAAAAATTGTAGAAAATACTAAAGTATATAATGTAGAAAACAAATGTAATAAATAGTATTTATTATATTATACTAATGACTTCAGAACAGTGCCGGTTTATGGGTCTTATGGGCTCTACGCTGAAAAAATAGAATAGGCCCCTTAAGAATATGACCCTCGTGATATTCAATTAATAAATCACTTTTTAAGTTCACTATCTTTAATATTCAGGTTTAGCAGTGATAAAAATTTCTCAGACAGTTGTAAATAAACAGGATTAGAATAACACTTAAATTTTGATAACTAATTTTAAATTTTAATAACTAACCCACATGGTTCTGCTTTATGACTGTCAAGTCGCGTCGTTATATCCGATACGAATTTCCCTACTTAGAATCTACGTAGACTACAAAATCGCCGTCGTTATAGCAGGTTTCGTCGTTATATACGATGTCGTTATAACCGATATATTTAGTATGGAGTAGAATAGCAAACCAAACTTCTTGTAAAAATTCCGTCGTTATATGCGGTTGGTCGTTATAACCGGCGTCGTTATAAACGATTTTCACTGTAATGATATAATAACGTGGAATGATATAGAGTTGAACTTGGTAAAGTGACCACTTTGGTAAATTGACCACCTGTTTATAGCGACCACTTTTTTTATAAGAAAGAACCGATAGAGACTTACTTAATCGTGCCTATGCCAAAGTCTGTCATCTACGGTGACAATTGCTGTCCAGTCGTAAAGGTGGTCGCTTTAGGCAGATTCTGCTGTATTGTATACTTTTGCTATTGCTAATAAACTGGAGGAAAAACACTGAGACTGTCGAGATGGACTCTTGTCGTAGGTGTTGAATTAAACTAGATTAAACAAAATTCGAAATGGAACTGTTTCGAAGATATTGGTAGAAATTAATAACACCACTGAAGAAAAAATATGATAATGATATAATCATTTCAGAGCAATAATGATATAACAATCATTTTTGAGTAATATTCCTTGATTCCCATATTCACTTTTACTGACAATGACGCGACAGAACACGTAAGCCTTCTATGGAAGGCCGGGTTAATGATTATTGGTTGGTTGGTTTGTTTGGATTTTTTATGGCGCAAGAGCATCTGGGCTATACTGCGCCAAAAATAATTATTGGGATCAACGAACCCCTTATTCTTTCAGTTTTTGTGCATCGTGATCTTTCTCCTCCTTAAAATTTGAACAAAAAATGTGAGAAAACAAAATCGATCTAAAATACCGAATTTATGAATATATATCAGTTTACACGCTGCTTTTTTTGCGACAAAATTCTGTTTAAGTAAAACGGAAGAAATCGTTTTTTCCCCGTACCCAAAAACAAATGGCCTCTCAAAAACACATTATTTAAATGTAGTTGCTCCTGGAAGTTGGAAGTGAACGTTTTGGGGGGGGAAAGGAAAAAAATGGAAATAGGGTATGTGTTTCCTTTTCACGTAAACGGCGTGGCACGCCCTGTCCTATGTAAAACCAGTAATTTAACCAAATGTATACGATCCAATATCGAATTTTAAGTGTTGCTGCATCCGTAATCGCGAAATTTTCGGAGAAAGATTTAGTTTCGTTTCTGGCTAGAAAAGCAATATCCATGGGAAGGAGGTTGAAATTGAATTCGGCACAATCTGCCTTTCGTGTAGTATATTTTACTATACAGTAGAGCCTGTCTAAAGCGACCACCTCTGGGATTGGACCGCGATGGTCACCATGGGCAGGTGGTCACTATACATGACAGATTTTGGTATAGGCACAACTAAATCTCTAACTGTTCTTCCTTATAAAAGAAAGTGATCAGTTTGTTTCAGGTGGTCAATTTTCCAAGGTGGTCGTTTTATCAGGTTCCACTGTATTAATATTTCTTATTAGCGGCTTCCAAGGAGAATGGAAAAACGACGTTAATCGGTGTGTACGCAATTCTGTGATGCATTTGCTCGGACCGTCAAACACCGTCGTTAATTAGAGACGTCGTTATTGGGATAAATTACTGTATGTGAAAGACAGGTTGTATATTTTAGTATATGATATGTCGTTTTATAAATCAAACCTTTCCTTTGGCAGTTGTTTCTATGGCAACCTATCAACCAATAGCGTAGCAGTTCAAAACTTTGGAGTGGGGGGTGATTCAGGGGCCTTTAAAGAGGGTTTTAAGATGCGGCCTATGAGAAAATAATGTGTTTTGATATCCAAGGGGGGGATCTTGAGCCCCCCTTTTTCTACACCACTGCTACCATTTTAAGTTCCAGTGATCCAAATCGCCAGGAGCTTTATTTAGTACAGCAAGCGAGGTTCAATTCCTGACTTGTGTGGTTATATGTAAGCAACATGTTATGAAACAGAGGTAAGTATCGGAGAGTTCAAGTATTACGTAAGCAATATTTTGGCCATTTTATACCCCCGTAAGCAAAAATTAACATTGGCTAACATAGGAAAATAAGCACAACAACTAACCCCACCCCAAAGGTGCTTACGTAATAATTAAACTCCCCAATAAGCTGACAGTTCCGGCCTAGATGGTGGACGCTGTTGAGACCGCCTAAGATTTACAAACGAGCAAAGTGAGAATGTGAGCAAATAATAATGCAATTTCGGGGCCTTTGTGCACTAGGATGACAGTGCTGCTTTAAATAACATGCCTTCACGGTATTTTCAAATGCCTTGTCGGGCAGCAAGAAGTGCAACGAGCACTCTGCTCACTCATTCAGTTTGTGGGGATTCTCCTCTGCCTTGCTGGGAATACAAAACCGCTGCCCATAGTCAACTTATATTGAATCCTTCATTTTTAAAATCTTTTACTATTTTTTTATATACATAATAATTATTTGTCAGACCGGTAATTTATATTTTTCGAAAACTTTAAACTTATTTTGTACCGTTCAATAGGAAACAAATACAATTGTTTAAGAAAATTCGTGTATGAGATTACTGATATATAAGAGAGTAAGATGAAAATGTATATAAAATGTATTTGAAAGTGAAAAAAAGCGTAAATAAATGCAATCTCTCTTACTGATTTTTCTTTTGGCATTTCTTGGCGCATTTCCCCGTCATGATTAAAAAAACCTGTCATTTTCGTAGCAATTAAGTTTTCAGAGTTCCGAAGAAGTAGGGTCTATTATTAAGAGAATTTAGTAATTACGTGTAGTTTTAAAGCGCCACTTCCTGGAAATTTTGCTCTACACGGCACTGGTCCATTCAACGTAATTCCGTTATTTTTTACGCTCTGATTTCGCGGGTAACGATCGCCTGGGGTAGCGCATTTTGCGCTACTTGTGCCGTATGTCAGGACTCGGAGTTGTTTACTGCCTTCGAGTGGGGGTTACCAAGGTCCCCGAACAGCGGGGTGCTTGTTGCCATCGAGCGAATGTGAAATTGTTTGTTTCGAAATCCATCATTTTAGCACTGCAATCGATAACCCTTGGTGATGATTAAACACACGGCTGGCTTTGTTGTTTTGGCGATGTACTACCTTATTTGGCATTTAAATTCAGGTTCGCGTGAAATGTGACAGCAAAGCTCGATTTTAGGGCGTGCGAATTGCAATTACTGTATGCGAATTTATTATTGTCGTCTGCTGTAGGAGAAAGATCTGCTAACTAACTATTCCTTTAATACAGTGGTTTCCAACTCAATGTAAGTCGCGAACCTCTTTTCCAATTTTACCCCCTCGGACCATTTCGAAAAATTCCAAAAGTTCAGGGGCGGATTTAGGGAGGAAAGGAAGGTGGGGGTGGCGATCGCTCCCCTTGAATGAAAATTTAACATTGAAAAGATGCAAGGTAAAGGTCCAATGAGGTATCATTTTCAAAAATCAAGTCATTAATCGCCCCCTTCCCCTTGAATGACCTCTAAATCAGTCCCTACACGAGTTGACTGCAAGACCTTAATAAAAAAGGGAGCCGCGTCTTTTTTGGGGTGGAAATGGGTAGATGTATAGAAGTAAACAAAGCAGTGTTGCCAACAGTGAAGCCAAACAAAGCAGTGCTGTCAAAGTGAAATCCCTAGTGGCAGCAATAGAAAGTCCCTACGTGCAGGAGCGTAGCCAGCTTTTCTTCAAGAGTATGGGGGTGGGGGTGTTGCAAAATACTAAAAATATACCATCAGTTTCATTTTTATATTTAATTTTAATATTTAATAATAATTTTTATAAGTATCTTTTAAATAATGATCCGTCTCGCAGATCATGTGGGACTCCTTTGCGGACGACCGGTTGAGAACCACTGCTATAGTAGGCCTACGATCCCTTACTTTCTGGATCCTTAGACCATTTAATGGCCTACGTCTGGATCACCGTGACGTAGTGGGAACACGTATACATAGCGTGACGTTAATCCTGGTTTTGATTCCGAACGGCGACTCCCTCAAAAAAAAAAAAATCCGATGAAACGCTAATCCAAGGGTGGGGAACCTGTGGTCTTCTACGCCAAAGAATACACCCTTTTGAATAAATCCAAATTTTGCAGAACAAATCAGGTTTTTATTGTCTTAGTTCAATTTTTTTCTTCTTATTTTTCTTATAATCTTAAAATGAATATATTTAAAATGTAGAATTGTGCAAGAAGATTTAACGTATAATTATCCTCCCTTATTGACCGACACAATTAAAATACATTCGGTGCGGCCTTCGGAGACGTGAAAAGGCTCTCGACGTTTCGGAAGCTTGCTATTTAATAATAATATAGTCCAGAAGTTTTGGAACTGACGCCGCACTTTGGCGTGTGGCGACGTTGAATAACATTTTATGTAACATATTCAATGAAAATATTTACGTAACGTGTGATTTGTGCGTTTAGAAGTCTTCAATAACTTATAAAGGGTGAAGGGGGAGTCGTGGACCGAAAAATGAGAACTCCTTGTGAAGACCACACACACACACACGCTGCCTGTTAATTGCTGAGCTGAAAAGAAACCGCGACTTTGGAAATGACAATTTTGGGCCAGTAAGAGCTGTAATCATTTTTCCTTTCAGAAACCGCTTCTTCCTTTTCGGCACCCGTTCTCCAGAGTCCGAACCAAGATGGTTGAAGGACGCCGGAAGCTGCGTGCAATGATCTGTCCGGTGTCTTATCTTCGTGCTGTAAACTTCTTGGATTGTAATTGTTCTGTGACGTTTGAATGGGTTCGGTGACGCTAATACTACGTTAGATCAACGCTAGCAGGCGATTTTTCAATGCGAGCGGGAACTCCGTGCTTCTCGGTTGGGTACGAGGAGTCGTCTGCCTTTTCGAGCTCAGGATAACAGTTATGTTTCGTGAAGGTCCTTTAGGACATCACTAGCGGATATTTAAGAAAGGTAAAATGTATTTCGTGCTCAAATCCATTAACAATCAATAAAGTCCCTGCAATTGATAGGTAGCGTTTAATAACCGATAAATGTACATCGTATGGGGATTCGTGTAACTTTGCGTCTTTTTATTTCAAGGCAAGTCTTTCTTCAGTAACCCAGTATGTAACCTCATGGTTACTACAACGATAAATTGAAGGTGGTACAAAGCTTATATACTTGGTTACGAATTCAGTTCTTGAGTAAAAAACTAACCATTATGGCGAAATCACACACCCTCTCACCCTATTTCCACTACAGCCAAAACAAAATTACATTACCATTACAGCAAAAAAGAAAAGAAAGTAGCTGGCTACTTCATGATGAAAGCAAATGAAACGGAGTTAAGAGCCGTCATGCTTCTTTTTCTATTCCCACTTCAGATGACTTATGGTGACGTCAGGAATCCGTCCCGAGGCTTCCTCTGTAGGTGGCTTTGCTACAGCTCCCTGGGGATACAATGCTGCCTCCGGCGGCCACTTTTCTTGAAACTTTCCTTTGTAAAATGTACTGATACCACAACACTACCTATGACGTCGCCATAAAGTCTAGATTCGAATCTAAAGCAGTCTCGTTAGATATTAAAGTGCGTGGATCATGTTACGCCATTGGTTCCGTTCTCCCACAAAACACTGCCAATAGCAGTCCGGATTGCTATTGACAGTGTATGCATATAATTCCCAACACTAAGAATAGCCAAAGGCACCGATAACGTTAAAAATAGCACCAACACCGCCAATTAGAAGCAATAGGACTCATTTACTCTCACACAACGACTATCATTCTTACAGAAGCAAGTCCCCGAAGGAGATCTTTTAACTAAATCGAAAGTCAATCCAAATATGCAGTTGTCACACGGAGTGATGTAGCGAAGGGCATGGGCATCGACGTCATAAAAATATTGGAGGAGGGGACAATATACCAGTAAAAGGCATTTTGTTTGAAATTGGAGGGGGATATGGAACCCTAATACCAACATTGGGAGGACGGGCCCCCCAGCTAACGACGCCCGTGGCAAAGGGAGGTGACTCGAGTCCTCCATTGGATATAAAATCACGTTTTCTTCTCTAAAACCGCATCACATAATCTTCTTTAAAGCCACTCGAGGTCTTTGAGTTTCTAATTGCTATAGTATTTACTGGCAACAGGTTTGAAAATGGTAAATAAAATGTTCATGGCTGCAGTGTCTTAGCTAAGATTTCCTTGAAAAGTAAGGTAATGTCCCCCCGCCACCTTTTCTACTGCTGTGTTGAAGCTGCGCCCCTGCACATGTTGTCACACTGAACTAAGAACACTGATGCGTTACAAGTATTATCGAACTGTATGAATGTTACGACTGCTCATCTATTCACACTGCTAGCTTTCGGCTCTCCCCTCCTCTCTGAGAGAATACAGAGCTTCTATCTACGCCCAATTTCCTCGCAGTGACCTGCATAGCAAAAAGAACCCTTGAAGACTTTTCACAAACATTCACGTAAACATATAAAACTTCACCCATAAATTGACACTCATAAACAGAAAGCAACAATACCAACTATACTTTTAACTCTATATTCAAGCACGTGCACTACCTTGGCATTAGGCAATAATGTCCTCATCATGCCATACAATTCGTGGGTAAACACCCATCTATTCATTGCCAAAGACTATTAGGCAACTTAACTGATGTAGGTAGGCCGAAGACATCCATCTGGTGAAAGTCTTCAGTCTCCTGCTCGTTTGTTGTCATGAGGCAATTTTGGAACGCCCTCTGGTCGTGGTAACTTCTCGAATTTTCTCGATGCATGTTTAACGTCATCTTGATAACCATGTCCAATTTCGGTAACTTCTGGAGTGTTTAATAGATTATGATAACTTTGTCTGTCTTAATGTTGCAAGTGATTCCTGTTTAGCAAATCCAAATACTGCTTTCTGTGTAGTGACGTGTTTGATCAGATATTCCTGGCTTCAATGCAGGGTTCGGGACAGGGGTGGTGAGCAGCCCCCTCTCTCCCCATGGATTAATACTTTTCATTGTATGTTTTTGTCGAAGTAAATTATTGTAGAATTTTGTTTTGTCTTTGACTTTTTTTAGGTTTTTTACCTTGTCCTGTTTTTTTTTTTTTACACGAAGGGTTAAGTATTCATTTAGTCTTCAGTATGTAGAGAAGAAATCGTAAATTTTAGCATACCGATATAATAACGGTTCTCAAACTGTGATATTCCAATGTGAAGTTATTCCGGAGACAAATTTGACAATATCTCAAAACCGTCAATTTGTTAAGCCACGAACTGCATATAAATAAGAATTTGCACATAAGTTCCTTCAATGAAGGCTTGTTTGTTTGGATTTTTATGGCGCAAGAGCATCTGGGCTATACTGCGCCAATTTAACATGAAGGCAACGATAGTGCTCCGGAACGAATTTCGCTCCTGAAAAGTGCTCCACGACACACAAAGTTTGAGATCCTTTACACGCAAATTTTCGATGCAAAATTTATGTTACGAAATGTGTTCATTAATGCTAAATGGATTAGTCTGTTTACATTGCTAAAATGACTTGTTCACATAAACCATTTTAAACATTATGTATTTCCACATGCATTGTTTCGTGTCTTTTAAGTTCTGCCGAAGTAGATAGCACTAAGAACTGATCACATCCATAAACAAATTATATAATATTGAGAAAGTACAATTGATATAATCTGACATCAGATCACAAATAAATAAAAAAAATAATATAGAATATTGTTCTATGCATAGAATTTAATTTTAATAAATATCCACATATAGTTTTAAAATCTTTGTATGAGCTTCTACTAAAATTACATGTCGGGTCCTCCTCTCTATTTCTTGTTTCCTTTCTTTCTTTCTTTGATTGTCTGTCTGTCTGTCTGCATGCATGCATGCATGCATGAATATACTCTGCTGTAAATGAAACCCACATTCAGCAATATCCCGAACACACACGGCGTAGTCTATTCAAATTATTTTTATTAATTTATATTAATTTTAATTCTATATGTAGTAACACAATTACGTACTTGTATCATGTTTGCTGTCAGATTGGAATTAATTTTAATTCTAATATATATTTTTATGAATGTAATATATTTAGTATAGATACTAATATATTTATAAATATTATACCTAATAATTGCTAATGCTTTTTAAATTATTTTTATTACATAATTTTTTTCCTAAAATTTTAATGGTTGTTCCGTTTTACTACTTTTTTTTCAGCATGGACTCGAACAGTTTTTAAGAGTTTTGTTTTTTTAAAAAAAAATCACTCGTTATAGTATTTCAAATGAAAATTCACATCCGAAATAGCTTTCACGATACCCAACGAACTTTTACTTTTATGTCCTTACTACCATGCTTCAAAATAAGCTAATTAAAAAAAATTTAAAAGTTTGAAACAAGGTTATTTTTCAAAACCTAGTTCACATTTTCAAAGACGTTTTGACTGATCTCTCCTTCACAGCTTTCTTCACCCTCTAGTAAACAGAATAAATGTACTATTGATCGTAGAAGCGAACACACACGCATTCACATACAACAAATATGCTGACATGTTTACAGTGTGGCGTCAAGAATTGTTTACTTAAGCCTCATCTATCTCCTCGCTTACGGGTATAATTTTTTTTAATAAAAATGAAGCTTTTGAAACAGCAGGGAAAAGAATTTGATGTTACATTACATATTGGGGGATTTTATATTTATTATCGATGTACAGCTGATAGAAGCTAATTTATGCTCAACTATGACCCACGTGGACCTTCAGTAACGCCATCACCCCCCCGTAGTTAGACTGTTTATAATCTTCGTGCAGATGACGATTTAGGGTTAGTGTAGGTCGGGTCCGCCCGTTAAAGCGGCGCTAATTGATAAATGAGGACTCTCAGTGTTCGACGCGGTATAACCGCTGCTGTCTTCATGTCATGAATAACCCAAGTCATGACATAAATTTTACTTACGTTGTACATAACGCTAACTAGGGCGAAACCGAATTAAGAAAAAAAGGTAGCACATTTCTTTTAGTCGCTCTTGTAGATGAAGTCATTTCGTTAGCACCAGACCAGAGGCAGGAACGGACTGGGTGGGTCCTCTCAAAGGGCGCACCGGCCCAGTCCGCCCCTGACCAGAGGTCAGATCTTAAAACGGATATTTGGAAACGTACCGTGGTTTTGAAGTCTCATCAAGTCTGCGATCCCGTCTGAACTGACCACAAGCCCTGTGGTGACGCGTTTAACCGGGTTTGATTCCCAACAAAATGTTAGTAACGATCCGATCTTTTTCTTGCAGTTTGAAATTTAAATCATTTCGAGTGTTTTCTTATGATAGCCATGGAGGAGGATAAATCTTGCGACCATATTGTGTCCTGATTTTGAAGTTTTGGCGCAGAATGGCCCTTGCTGTCCTTGCGCCATGAAGAAAACAACCAACCTTGATTTTGAAGTTATTAAGAATTGTCACCTTTCTTCTTTCAAGTCCCAGAATTGTTTGTAAAATTAAGCTACGAAGTTTTATTAAAACTTTTTTACATATCGCGATATTGGCTGGGCCGCAAAAATATTCCTTGCGGGCCGCGGGTTTGACAGGCTTGGTGTAATAGTATTAGTTACTACCATTTGGCGGCTCACAAATATATAATCCCGTATTTCTATACAGTATTTTTGCATAAATGAAAATTTTTCACAATTGTTTTCCGTCGCAGTTTTTTTATCCAGTCTTTGGATTGGCAGCTTATTGCTATTTAAAATTTACATAGATAGTACAGTCGAACCTCGTTAAGACGAACACGCTTAAGACGAATTACTTTTAATACAAATCATTTTCTGAAGTTCCGTCAGATTGTATAGCATACTATGCTTTCTGGAAAAGGCGAATTACTGTTAATGAAAACATATTTTCTGTTCCCCTTGGTGTTCGTCTTAACGAGGTTCGGCTTATAAATGTATATTATACATTTATAAGGAAAAATTACAAAGTAAATTAAAGAATCAATTTTGTTCAAATTGTCATAAGGAACGTCGAATGTGTTAGAGCTTACTGTAAATTACACGCACATTAAGCTGGAAGTTATTACAATTTTTTTGTATTTTTTAAATTTTAACGTTTAAAAACATATTAAAAACCATTCTGAATCATAATTGTGTTGTGTAGCAGATGGTTTTTTTTTTTAATAGGTATTCAAATAAATACTTGAAATAGACATAAATTTCATTATGTAAAACAGGCGCTAAATCGTTAAGCAGTCGTTCTCTTAAAACAGATTTATTTCATCCCCATTATGCTTCCCCCCCCCTTGTATGCAAGTGACACAGTTTTTGACTTGTACGCATCTGGGATGTACGCAAATGGGCTATAATCCCCGGCACCACTACATCCCTGTACTTTACCTTGTTTGTTTTGTCGAAGATTAGAGATTGGGAAGGGTGGCCGCCGGAAGCGGCACTGTAATACCAGTTGTTTGTCGCAGAATGACGCTGTCCTATCGGCATCCAACCACATTTTAAGATTAAAATTCTTTGTTTTCTTTACTTTTTTTTAGGAACCTGTCCCCCCCTTCTCTCAGATTTCTCTAAAGTGAATGAAATGCTGTCACGCCGTTTCTGCAAAGCCATGTTGTCTATTTCTGTGTGCGATAAAAGTGTTCCATGCTTGCTGCTGGGATCTGTATTGATTGTGTCACTTTCCTGTCAGCTTTATCTGTTTTGCGTTCGCCGTTATCTATTTTCAGGATCTGTGTATATCAGACGAGGCTTTTCGATCGCTAAACCGATCTCACTTGGAAATAGCGGCTGACAGAATGTCTGGAATGTAGGAGAACGTATCTCGTAGAGCTTGCTTGCTTGCTTTTTTTTTTTGTGAAGACGATATCTTGAACGCAGTTGACGTCAGCAGTGTAAACTGTAAGGCCATGACGTTTGCTGTGTCAGCGGTGAAAGTGTCATGTTGTCTTAAGGGATTGGTTTTGTATTTTTCATTGGTTTTGGACATCTGTTATTGCAGTTATTTGCTTGCGTTGAGATATTTTCGGAAATGTATCTTTAACTTTGTGCTGCCCCTATGTTTAATCGCATTGGGCGTGTAATATTATGCCCAATAGATATAAACTAGGCCCGTACACAGGGTTTCTAAAAGGGGGGGAATGTTTTTAGAAAATTTCTTTTCCCTCGTAAGGAATTTGATTTTGTGGCCAATAAAATCGTTCAAATAGGGGGTTGACCCCCCCACAAAAAAAACTTGCACACGGCCTTGTTATAGAGCAAGTATGGGGAACCCGGGGCCTTATGGCCACATGCGGCCTTCGAGGCCCTTAGGTGCGGCCTTTTGACCGAATTAAAATTTTGAAGAAAAATCCCTTTATTTTTATTAATATGATTCTGTTAATATCTTTTATTTACATTATAGTCTTAAAATGAACCTAAGTATAAAAGAGTAGAAGAAGATTTAATGAAATAATTTTTGAGATTAACTGGCACAATCAAAATACATACGGCCTTTGTACATTAGAGCTAACTTAATGCGGCCTTCTAATATTAACAGCTATGTGAGTATTCAAGTGTTACGTAAGCATCTTTGTTTGTGTGTGTGTGGGGGGGGGGTATAAAATGGCCAAATTATTGCTTACGTAATACTTGAATGCTTACTAAGATAATGCGGCCTTCCAACATGAAAAGGTTCCCCAACCCTGGTATAGACAATGTAAGTGTTTGAGGTGATAAAGATAATGTAGATGTGTGAGCTAATAAAGACGATGTAGATGTGTGAGCTGATGAAGACGATGTAGCTGTGTGAGCTGATAAAGACGATGTAGATGTGTGAGCTGATATAAACAATGTAGATATGTGACATGATAGACCAGCGTTTCTCAACCTGTGCTGCGCTGAGCACCGTGCTCAAAATTTACAAAAAATCGCTGGATTTCCCGCTAAAGAAATTGAAAAAAAGCCAAATTTATAAAACATTCCTTTTGATCGCTGAATCGAAAATTTTCTTGCTAAAAGGTGGTAAAATTCGCCAACTTGGCAACATTGCGTACTTTGTGACTACTCGAATACCCTAAATATTGACGAAGCCTAAAGGTTTCACCCTGCGAAACCGTACAAAGAAAGGGTTCGCGTGGTGCTGTTGAGTCTCCCCTTTTTTTCGTTTATGTTTATTTAGTTAAATAAGTTCACCATTTCTTTGAAATTTATGAGAAATATAACATTTCGAATAAAATAGAACTTGACATTTTAACTGCCCAAATGCTTAAAAATACCTTCCATAGTTAATACTGTTGTCATTGGATTTAGTACCATCTTGGGGGGGAAAATTTAGTTGTCCTTGTGCTGAGAATACAGCGCGGCCTTCGGCGGCCACCCTTCTCAAGAACTTATCTGCAACTTACTCTTCTCGTTGCTGGATATAAAATAAAATTCAGTCATTTTTCTCACGTTAGCACTACACTTTGGAAGTATGCTCCGCGTCAGAGTTCCGCAACAGAACTTTTGATAAAAGCAAATAACTCAGCTTGAGAAGTATATACATTAGTTGCCAACGTTTATTAGCAAAGACATCTCTTTGTCTCTATTTGTCTATACAAAGCCATAAAAATTTACTGCAAAGCATAGAAGAATAACAACACGGTCAAAATTGTTTACATTTAGTGGCCTGGTATCAATGACGTTTTAAGCGGAAGGTTATTTATTCAGCTCCTGCCCGTGCTCGTATCAATTCAGTCTCCGACGTATCTGGCTATGACTTGACTGCCATTAAGGAAGAAAAATTTGAATTCATAGAAAATTCTTTGGTATGTGGAAAATGATGATGATTAGAATATTACGTTCTCTTGATTCTATTAGTAACCGTAGGTGTACAAAATTTGATAGATTAAGAAAATCTTTTCAAGCAGGAAAATATTTTTCGTCTTTTTTTTTTTTATAAAAAAAAATTATTGTAGAATTTTGTTTTTAATTTCTTGTTTTGTGTAAAATTGTACTTTGGCTGTGGTGACCGAAGTTCGGATTCTTCGTTAAACTGTAGGTCCAGCTTGCCAACCCGTCTGGCCAACGTGGTGAGCTTAAGGCCATTTCCTCTGTATTTCTTTCACCGTACTACGTGTATGCGTTATAAGAGAGACCTTCATCCTGCAGTGGATGGAAGATGGTGATAAAATTGTATACAATAGAAATTTTGTTCTTTAACGTTAAAAATGTACTTAAAATAGGTTTTCACAGCAGAATCTTATGCAGATCATGGTTTTTTTTAATAAAGGTATGGGCCGTCTTTAAGTCCAATGACATTTTAAAAATTTTGTGAAATTGATGAAAATTTATCGAGCGTCACCAAATCATGAAGGATACATACCACCAAAGTGCCAGACTTTCTTTCTTTAATTGGTTTTTTCGCTGACTTACGGATTTTTTTATTATAATTTTATATTAAAACTACAAATGTTGTCAAATTTGATTATAACCTTATTCAGGTGCTAAGTGTTACTCCTATATTTAGAATTTGTGATATAATTTATTTTTTAAAAATGGTTTGGTTTGTCATTTAATTACATAAACTAGGAATAGTAGGTGGAATGTGTGTGTTGCATAAATTAGTGGACCATTATTTTGCATAAATTATTGCATAATTAGTTGCATTAATTAGTTTGTGGCACGCGAGGCCGCTAATTGGCTATTACTGACATGTTTTCTTCTTCAGAATAGAATTAATTTTTTTTTCAACCCGAGTACAACAGAGTTTTCGATAACATATTTATTATGTACGGTTTTATCCTACACAGGAATAACAACACAATTGCCACGTAGTGGTTAACACATAAAAGCCTCCGGGGCAGGTTTTTTGTTTTTTTCCAGTGAGGGAATAATTATACGCGAAAATTCCAACACTCACGTTTATTAGTTCAATCTAGAGCTGCTGATTTAGGAGAAAAAGTGACGCCGTCCTCTCATCCTGGATTCGAACCAGGGTTATATGCAAATTTAGAAGTAGGTCGTTATATATAATATACACACGGTGAAAATCGTTTATAACGACCAACCAACCCATACAAAGGAGCATGGAGAGGTGCATGCTTGGAATAACTAGGAGAGATCGAAAAAGGAACACTTGGGTGAGAGAGCAAACTAGAGTAGAGGACATCATTGTTAAAGTAAAAGGGCTGAAATGGCGATGGGCTGGGCATATTGCAAGAAGAACTGATCAACGATGGACAACAGAAATTCTGAACTGGATTCCAAGAGACCACCGAAGACCTAGAAAACGTCCTCAAACTAGATGGGTGGATGAAATAAGAAAAGAAGTTGGGGTGACGTGGATATATATATAAAGCAGTTTACTTACGTAATTGTATTGCTGACACCACTGCCTTACGATACTAAAAAAAAAAAAAGCCTCCCCTCCCCGTTGGAGGAGGAGGCATAAAATTTGCCTGCGCTTTCAGGGGCCTCGATCTTGCCCTCATGGGCCATTTGGCGGCTGTAATAGATGCGCCTCATCTTTTATACGAAAATTAATATACCTAAATGAGATAACGTATACAATGAAAAGCGATTTCCCATTAAAATGAGCGGAAATGTGGTTGATTATGTTAATAGACTTAAACGCTAACCGCCTAATTACAGAAATCATTTCTCCGTTTGCCGCCGTTTATGAAAAGGCGAAGGTTTTAAAACCAGAGCGGAAGTCATTTCACTCTTTAACGACGGTTTTCCAAAAAGATCCAACGACGTTAAAACGCAGAATCGAAAGGAAGCGTAATTTAAAGGCGTAATGTCGCTGTACGGCATCGAACATCCGGTTTCTTCCGCGAGCGCAATATTTCATAACTTGTATTTTTAAAAATCATGGAATATTGCGGGTGAATCGAAATAAGTACGGTAGACTCCCGTTAATCCGAACTAATTGGGACCGAGACCTGTTCGGATTAACTCAAGCCTTTACTACAGAATTTACTGTAATCTATAATTGTTCGATGTACGCGTTTTTGCTTGTTTTGATGTGCGCACATAACAGACGATGGGCGGGCGACGGAAAATCCCTTTTTTTTATGGGAAATTTCAATTAGTTGGCAACACCCACTGCGCCGTTTGTTTACGTCTTGTCAGTCAGCTGCCGAGAAAAAATCGGATTTGCGTGGTTTAGCTTAACGAGACTCTCCTGTAATTATGAACTAAACGGCATTTCCGTGTTACGGAAATAAAAACATCGCTTGGAATTGACGATGGGCGAACTCGCTCCCTTTTGGGACTGCATTCCGCCATTCTCATTCATTTTGAGGAATGGGTTCTTTTGAATCGTTCCCAATTCTGCGAAACCGAAACTTACGACACACCATAAGCGTGAAAATGTTATTTGATTCCCGAGAAAGGACAGAAATACCTATTTGAAACGCGTCGTTAGACTCTACGACAATGCTATTAATAGTGATAACGGTCATAATATGAGAAACATCTGAAAAAAAAAAAGAGAAAATGTAACTAAACTATTTTACAGTTGGTTCATTGAATGGTCAAGGTGCAAGGACACCACAGACTATGCTGCACCACCTGTAGATTGTATGGGGGGACAGAGGGGGATCGAGCCCCCCCCCAGCCGTTCAAAAATTTTATTTGCCTAATTCTGCTATGCATTTAGTTTCAAAGGTTTTACAAGTAGATTTTAAAATAAGGTACTTTTTAGCTCATTACTAATTGTCAAGCAGTATCAATTATTTTTGTAGCATTTTAGTATCTTGTACATTCACTAAAATTTTTGACAGTCTTGAGAAGAAAGTAATAATTTTTCTCAGCCCTCTCCTCCTAGAAGTACACATATGGGCGCCCATGGTAGATTATTTAGTCAAGTAACTATATAGATATAGATCGCTCTTATATAAAATAGGCTGAAATTAAGACTTCAACAAGTCCGTCACGAGGGGCGGATTCTGGTGTTAGTTAAAGAGAAGGAAAAGGGGACTACTAAAATCTATAATACGGTATTGATTTTGTAAAACACACTCTGAAGGTCCCCCTCCATTTATTATTTTCTAATATCGTTATTGTTTCCATGGCGATAGACCTGAACGCCTGGGTTTCCATGGCGAAGTGTTTCCAATATTTGCCGTTTCACTGAAACGTAGAGATGCGTTTGTATACATCCGCCCGGCCGAATGCAACGCTATCGGAAATTACTAAAATTCAATTATTTAAAATTACACGAACTGGTGATTTCCAAGTTCAACGCATACCCACATAACATAAATTAAAAAAAAAAATTGTAAAGACAGTGTGAAGCGAAATTTATGATTTCGATTATGGCATGAACGTAAGTGTGGAGTTAAACGTCCTGCTTTCAATCAGGGACGTGTGTATGAGTCACGGTGGGTGGGGGACATGTCCAAATAGGGATTTTATTGTTGGGGAGAAGGGATGCCCTTTTTATTTCTACTACAAACTATGTACGTTCTAAATTGCTGTATTTATATATGAACCAAAAATTTAATTTTACTCTCTTCCACATACTGTGAATTGCTTTGCGAATTGTGCAGTGCAGTGGTTCTCAACCTGGGGGCGCGAAACAACTTGAGAATTTAATATTAATAACTCTTTTTGTTTTTCGATTTTTAAAGCATATTTGAAGAGAAAAAAGAATTATAAAAAATAGCGACTAATAACACAATGACGCCCGGGAACGAGATTTCTCGTTTTCATTTGAGATTTGCTGGTGACCGGAAACGAGAAATCTCGTTTTGGTGAGAAAATCACCGGTGTTATAGTAAATTTCTGCAAAACATTAGCGGGCGGCAATGTGCTAAGAATAAAATTCAGTTACATTTGAATTCTTTAGATGACAAATTCAATTATTATTTCCCTGATATTTCATCTGATGACTGGTTTAGGATATTAACTAGAAATCCTTTGCGAAAGACAAGTTTCAAACAATGGGCCTGGATGGATTTTGGATACATTACCTTACATTGTATCCGAACGTCTCTAATCCTGCCTTAAGCAGCATTATGCCATTTTCGTCAACGTATCTCTTCGTGTCAGGTTTTTCAACACTAACTGCCATGAAAACAAATCAGCGTTGCCATCTAGAGATTAAGAACGATCTCCGTTGTGCCATTATCCAACATCAAACTAAACACCAACGTACATGACATAATCAAGGCAAAACAGTGTCAATCTTCACACTGACATTTAGTGACTTGATTGTTGATCATCTGTTTTGTTTTTTTGTTGTTGTTTTTTTCACCGATTGCTTTATTTGAATTTTTGTGGAATGTGTGGACTATTTTATTAATTTTGGGGAATATCATATACTGGTATAAAAGTGATGTCAAAAAATAAGAAATTATAGTTCTTATATAGGCTTATGGGGGGGTATGGGACCGTACCACATCTCTCAAAAAGGGGGCGCCTACTGAAGAGAAGGTTGAGAAACCATTGGTAGTGCTTTGTGCATTGCCTGATGAATTATGCATTTTATATGACTTATTGTCGGTGGCGCCGATATGAGTACTTCTATGGGGCTGAGAAAGATCATTACCTTCTTTAAGGCTGTCAACCATTTTGGCAAATGTACAAGATATTAAAATGCTACAAAAATAATTGATACTGCTTGACAATTAGTAATGAGCTAAAAAGTACCTTATTTTAAAATGCAACAGTAAAACCTTTCTCTCTTTTGAAAGCAAATGCATAGCAGAATCCAGCAAATCGAATTTTTAAACAATAGCTGGGGG
>QLNU02014176.1:176121293-176146194 GCA_006491805.2 Dysdera silvatica | reverse complement strand
GATCTCATAACCTGTCAATTTCTCATTTTCAAGATCATTTTCATAACTTAGCCAACTGCTCATTTACAAGATCGTAACTTGTCAATTGCTCGCTTAGGAGATAAGTTTCCATTGACAAGAGTCATGTATTTTGACCGTGTCGTAACTGGAGTTTTGCGGAAAATTTAATCTGGATTTCATAAGTGTACTGTTGAATGTTCAGCGTTCAACAAAATTAATTTGAATTTACGATTGAGGTTCAGATAAGGCGGGGAAAAAACGAGGCAAGATTGCTTATCTTTTGCGGCGAAGGGAAGGGTGCCGTTTATCACCCATTTCCTCACTCACTCTACTTGCACCCAGGATTCCTGTGTATCTTCACCTTTTTACAAACAGAAAATATCGAAAAAGAGTCCCCTTATTAAAAATTGCAAAAAACAAAATTCAAAATCCGCGTTGTGTTGCCATAGATACGACCCCTAACTTTTTATTGCTTCGAAGCCTCAAAAGCGAGTCTTACTGCCTTTACTAATTTGTTATTGTTTAAAAGTAATAAATAAATATTACTTCTATGCAACATCTGGAGTCGTATACTGTAGGGACTCTTATTGCGGACACTCGTAAGAACGACCAAAAAATGCAACATAGTCCGTTTCCTATTGAGAACGTGCCCATCGTGTCAAGGCCCTTAATTCAGGGAAAGGGTTCTCAAACCTCTTGTGTTGCGGAGCATTCAATTGCCTTTATTCTAAAGGCAAGTATACATGTTTTTTGGCTATTTTGGCCTAACTATATTGTGCAAGTCCTTAGTCAACATCTTATCGTATAGAAAAAGCATCAAATATTTTTTTCCATTTCTAAATAAAAAATTTAGAAATGGGGAATATTGGTCTAAACTTAGTTTCTCCTTTTAAAAGAAATTGAATCTTCAAATATCGTTTTCTCAAAACACCAATTTTGCACATACGCGTCTTTGGCATAAAAACGACAACATCGTCACTTAACACCAACGTAGCATAAATCGAAAGACCGTAATATTAAAGATGGAAGCCATTTTTTTAGTATTTGAGCAGCGTAAATACATTAAGTTTTATTTCGCTTGAAATGTTATTTTCTTTACTAATTTAAGAGAAATAAGTAACCTAATTACCCGAACGGGAGAAAAGCTTATAATAAGGCAAAATATTTGAGAACGAATTCAAACTGGGTGCTGTATATATACTGTATATCCGCAATATGGTATTTAAAACCATTTTTTCGGTAGCAAAACCAAAAATATTTCTTGGCATCGAAAAATAACGATAAACCGTAACACACGAGAACTTAGATACTAATGAGAGGGGTGGTGTTTTGAGTTGTACAATTTAGCTTTGGCGCAGTATAGCCCATATGCTCTTGCGCCATAAAAAATCCAAACAAACAATTTAGCTATATCTGATTGGATTTGGAGCAGCTGCAATTGAAAATCTAGATTTGCGTTGAGGCGAGATCTATATTTCATTTTAGAAGTCACATAGGCTGAAAACTCTAAATTACACACATAATTTGTTGCAAAGGGCATAAGGATGATTGCCGTTTTATCCGACCAAACTTCAAATTCCTCTTTTAGTCGATACTACGAAATTGAAATTTTGGTAGTGATTTCCTAGTGGCAAATTTCTCTCTTACCACAAAGGCTGATGCCAAATTGATTGAGAACTCATACTCTTAATTGATTGGGACATTGATTGATACTGTGTTGATTGATACTGTCAATTGATTGAGAACTCATGTTTTCGGCAGGGCAAAGTGTGGGTTTGCAATCCAAAAGATTTTTTTTAAATTTTTATATGGCGTTCTTCCGAAAAATAAAGGTAAAAGGAAAGATAAACGTCAAACTCATTTAAGCTATCTCCACGTATGTAGGAATTTATTTATTATCTAAATTCTTTGACTATTTGTAAGCTATCTAGATTTTAGTTTTTCATCGATTCCTCGCACAATTTGATTTTATTTTTAAGCGCTTGCAATTTATCACTGGTTTCAGAAACGATCACTACTTTTCCTTAAAGTGGGGACGATTAGAAACACTACATATTCACCAGGAGATTTCATAGCAACTATTGTGTCGCCAGTGTTGAAATAACAGTTGTCAGGGACTTGATTCATTGAGATTTTTAAGAATTTCTGCTAAATATGCGAAATATGGTAAATATGAGTCATTGCCTATTACACAACTTGTCTCTCAAAGCAAAATGGTTGTCGGTCTAGAAGGTTCTGTCTGGCTTCAGTCCTCATTTTAAAAAGTAGAGTCAAAGTTCTGCCCTCTCTCAAAGAGAAAGCCATCTTAATTGTGTGTGAAGAAGCAATGCCGTATATAAGTTTATTTTTCGTATTATTACGCAATTTGTTAATAACCTTGTATTCCTAAGTTATAATTCAAAAAAATTAATTATTTAACCATTTATTTACTAATAAATAAGCGGAACCGAATAAATAATGAAGACGGCGTCTCTTTTTCTCCTAAACAAAAATAGCTCTAGTTTGAGCTACTAATACGTGGGTGTCAAATTTATTTGTAATAAAAAAATCCCCCACGAAAAACTCACAAAAATCTCGCCCCGGTGGCTTTGTGTGTTGACCAATATTTGGCAATTGTGTTATCCCTGTGAAGGGTAATAATATCTTACAACTTAATATATGGAGAAAAATGCGTTTGTTCTTGTTCTCATTCGTCTAGTAGGTCAAGACACCGCGGGCTGACCCTGGTTCGAATCTGGGATGAGGACGGCGTCTCTTTTTCTTCTAAACAAAAATAGCTCTAGTTTGAGCTACTAATACGTTGGTGTCAAATTTATTTGTAACAAATTTTGTATTTATAAATCCATTGTAATTGAGTTACAAACGGTTTTGGGGGGGTTTATGTTAGTGGATTTTATGGTCTGGAAACTTGTTTTGATTATGTAAATTTTAATGCATTGTCAATGGCAGATCCAGGGATTCCCCCCCACTCGGGCCGACTCAGCTTATATGTGGTTGAATCGAGCCCCGTGTTTTGAGGGAATCCCGGTGCTTTGTTTGAAGAGCAATAATTTTATTTTAATCAAATTCTGATTTTTTTTGCGGCAACACAGATAGCCAAAATCTTTAAATAGAAATTATAAAAATAAATTAGGAATTATAAAAAATCCTAATGAACGCTACTTGCTTTGTAACAAAATAAATGAATGAATAAATAAAAAATAAATAAAAAAAGAAACAAATGAATGAATAAATAAATGAATTTTGAGTGCCACAAAGTAAACTAAAATCTTATTGTTTCAGTTGTTTGGTACAAGGAAAAAACTTTAAAAAGTAATGACTAAATTCACGAAATTTAAAAAATAAAATTGCGAGATTTTTATAGTATTTTATTATGCAATGTTTTTAAGTATTAACACTTCATATTTCAATCAACACTACAAATAAAATTAAATATATTAACAAAAGGGGGAGAGAGAGAATGTGATGGATGAGTTCGCCAATAATAATAAGAAGAAGAAGAAGAAACCTAATTAGTTCATCATTGAAATTATAGATTTTGGCATAGACCTAAAGTTATATGTGCCCGCAGTTATGCAGGGGCTCTCAAAGGGCGCGTATCTTGGATTTTGGGAGGGCGCGAGTCCTATTGCCCATGAGGGCGCATATTACTGTTAATACGAACAGATTTTCTGTTTCCCTTGGTGTTCGTCTTAACCCTTTAAGTGTCGCTTATTTTTCAAGAAAACCATGCAAAAATTAACTTTTTTTTATTATTTAAGAAATAAAAATATTGACAAATTTGTAAATGGGGTATAAGACGACAAAAAGTAAATAAATCAGTGCTCTCGCACTATTTATTACATAGCTTCTAAAACATTTCAGCCCGGCAATAGCACGGAAGTAACAAATATGGATCGATACCGCAGCACGTCATATTGACGGGGGCGAGACTTAACCGGGTTAACGAGATTCGATTGTGCACAGAACACAATTATTTGATCAAGTCAGTTCAATCAGTCAAGTCAAGTTCAATCAAAGTTGGCTGGCTACCCTAGTTGCAGACAGAATGAATTTTCTCATGTGGGGAAGATCCCCAAATTTCCACCTTTCTTGCGCATGGAAGTCACCAATTCGGTAACCCGCATAGGGGTAAATAATTCTGTAAACCGGTGTTTCCCAATTGAATTTAAGCCGCGGACCACTTTTCCACTTCAATTTTACCCGCGGACCACTTCGAAATATTCTCACGTGTTCGGGGGCGCATTTAATGGGGGCGATCGCCCCCTCCTCCCTGAATGAAAATTTAACATACACGGAAAAAGATACAAGGTAAAGGTCCAGTGAGATATCATTTTCAAAAATCGTCATTAATCCCCCCCACACTCTCTCCTTGAATAACGTCTAAATCCGCTCCTGCACGAGTTGACTACAAGGCCTTAATAAAAAAGGGAGCCGAGTCTTTTTTGGAGGAAAGGTGTAAATGTATGGAAGTAAACAAAGCAGTGTTGCCAACGGTGAAGCCAAACAAAGCAGTGTTGCCAACGGTGAAGCCAAACAAAGCAGTGTTGCCAACGGTGAAGCCAAACAAAGCAGTGTTGCCAACAGTGAAGCCAAACAAAGCAGTGCTGTCAAAGTGAAATCCCTAGTGGCTGCAGTGTAAAGTCCCTACATTTCACCAGAAGTCCCTACGTGCAAGAGCGTAGCCAGCTTTCTTCCAGGGGCGGTGGCAAAATACTACAAATATACAATCAATTTCATTTTATATTTAATTTTAATATTTAATAATAATTTGTTATGTTTTTCAATAATTTATATAGTTTTTTTAATAATAATGACCCGTCTCGCGGACCACCGGTTGGGAACCACTGCTGTAAACGAACGTTGGTATTACCGAAAAAATTCAATTTATGTGCAGAATTCCGTATCTCATACCAATAGGTAAACAGCTGCTGTATCTGGAGGAGAAACTGGAACCAGTTTTTGCGCCGTAGTTTCACAGGAAGAGCAGTAATTGACAGTAGTTAGCCTTGGTTGCAAAACGTCTTCGACTCAAAACACAGGCGAAGGCTGCGCCGTGTGATTTCGGAAACACAAATGGCATGCAGAAACGAACCACGGCAACTTCTGAGGGGGGCAAAGCCGAACCCGCCGAGCTGATCCCAGGGCGTGAGTGAAGGACAAACTGCAACGACAACGTACATCCATAACCGTGAGGATACGTCGTGTTCCGTCAGTTGCACCCGCGTAACATAGCGATAATGACCGCAAGGATAAAAGGCGATTACCGTTAAGACCTTCGGTATGAGCAAAATATAACCAATGCATTTCTAACACGGTCTGTTTGAACAATACGCCTTACAATGGTTATTGCGCACGTTTAGACGTTTGTAAGGCAGTGAAGGTCAGCTATTCGAGTTGAGCTATGTCCGTGCCATACCTTGCGCCATAAAAAAATGGCAACCAACTAAGAACCGTGCCATAAAGCGGATAAAACCAAATCACGGGGCAAGGTTAAATAAAAAAAAAAAGCCATTGAGCAAATGGGGTAAAAAGTTCACTATCGCCTTCGTCATTACAAGGAATGGCGCCCGTTACCGTCAACGCAAGAAACAAATGGAGATACTGAACCAAGTTTTATGTTGTATTTGTTTTATGGATAGTAAAATAAGTCAATGCGGCCCATATTCGAATACCAGCAGTGGTGTGGAAAACGGGGTGTTTCAATGGCTCAAGCCAAGCCCCTCCCATTTCATATCGGTACACATTGTTCTTTTTAACATCAAAACCGTGTGTCATCGTAAACATATGCATGTGAAATTGCAGTATATATATATATATATCGTCTTTAAAGAGAGATTGATTTGACCGCCCCGTAATTTTCGAATTGCTACACCCCTGTTAAGTGTCTTGTATTTTTACGTTTCAAGATACACCCCACAATAGATTATCCATGTCTGGGAGTAATTATGCAAAATGGGGAAGCCACTTGACAGTTTTTTCGACGCCGGAAAGAAATTATTAATTGAATTTTGTGTCTTGTGTGGGGGGCGGGAAGTTTAAATCATTAAAGGCGGCTTGGCGCAGTGGTGGCTGGTGGTCAAGTTCCAGTGTTGCACAGCAGCCAGTTTTTCATTACAAGGAAAAAGAAATTGTGTTAATATTTTTATTGTTATTATTTTATTAGAATATGTTCATTTAGCTTGAAATATGTCACAAAAATGATCGCAGTCATAAAGTGACAACCGTCCTGTCAGAACTGCAATACTGTAAATAGAAGATATAAAATACACGTAATCACAGTTAAATATTTGATTACTTAAATCAGTGTCTCTTAGCCCTCCCTGTCAGAACTGCAATACTGTGAATAGAAGATATAAAATATACCTGATCACAGTGCTAAATATTTGATTATTTAAATCAGTGTCTCTCAACCCTTTCTTGCTTGACCCCCGCCCCCCCTCAAGGCTTTGCGTGGCCTCCCATTTTTAAATTATCATAAATGTATTATTTTTAATAAATATATTTTACCAAATGTACTTTTTTATTTATTGCACACTATTTGCTTACAACGTAAGTTTTAATACGCTATACAATAATTTTTACCACACCTTTTAATACGCTGTTATAAGCTGATGTACGGTTCTGATGGTGGTGGCATAAAGCCGCCAAAATGCTTGCAGCAGTGTATTTTTTTTTACATGCAAAAATTTGTTGCCATTACTCTGTGTATAAATAAGTACTTAATATTATGACGAACATAAATGCTCAGTATTGCAATAAAATGTAAATAAGTATTATAATTTCTGCATCGCACATTGCATTTTTATTTCAAAAGCATATGTACCAAAACATTAGAGAAGCGAAATTTTACGTTAGCATGAGAATTTTGTGGGGGTGGGGGGGAGATAGGCACCGGCTTATTTTTTCTTACAAGGGGGGGGGGGGTACTAAATGGCTAGAAATGTGCTGACGTAATACTTGAATGGCCCCTTAAGACTGGATAGTTCCCCACCTACCTTTCCTTAGACGCAAGAGAAAAGATGAAAAGGAAAACAGCACTCTCGAAATGTATTTCTAAGGGCAAAAATATGTGTGCAACACTATATTTCTGAACACCAAGTCGCCACTGGTTTGGAGCAAAGGGGGGAAAGGTTTCTAATTAAAAAGTTTTGGTTTGAGAGATTCAAACATAATTATTAAATGGCATTTGATAATTGAATATTACTAAAACTTCGGTGTGGTGAATAGTTAATAAATATCCACAAGGCATTTCTATACTCGCAGAAAAGCTAATTTGGTACACTGACAAGGCGCAGAGCAGGACGATTCCGCCAATGCGATAAGTTCGCCCCCTACTACGTTAAGAGAGTTAATAGAAGATACATTTTGTACATAAAACATTAAAATAATGCTCAAATACATAAAACATAGGCATATTTGTGTAATTAAAATCTGGTATTTATTAAATTTAGGAAAAAGACTCATTATAGCGAGCGCTGACGTCATTCAAGTAACTGACCACTCAGAGGACTTTGTTCGCTTGGCGGGAAATTTGGCGCCTGGAATTTTGGCAACCGCGTTTTTCTGCATTCCAAATTAGGCGATAAATAGCCTAATAATATTGAGGGTTATCTCATTTTTCGCCAACTTGCGAATGAATACTTGTTGCACTGGTGTGAATAGGTCGTCGTAGCCTTAACAGTGTTCCAGGTTAGCTTTGCCGCGAGTATAGAAATAAACTTTTGGTTTGGTTCTATGAAACGAAACGAAGCGACAGACTGAATGAAAGAAAAAAAAACTTTTAAGAGCAGGCATAGAGGAAAAGAACTATTAACATTAAAAGTTAACGAAAAATCAACTACGCATGTAACGATGTTTAATAGCGGGCATTTGAAAAGACGTCGTCGGTACAACTGGCTTTTGTTTACTGCACTATGCAATAAGTACGATCCCCGACGCGGGATATTTCGATACTGCATCGTTTACGATAGTACTATCGATACGATATAGTATCTATACGATAGATCTATCGATATATACGATAGTGAGATCGATATCAACATCCAAAACCGCATTTCCCAATAGGTTATACTAGGCTATAGACTAGGGCGGCAAAATTTTGTGTATTGAGTCTGATAGAACAAAAGCAATACCATACGATGATATAATCAGATGTTTTGCCGAGAAGAAAGCTAGACGTCATGCTTTCCATTTAAATACCAGTATTCGATGTGCTTTTATTTTTTTGCTAAAATTAAAATTTATTTCAATAAAATTGAATTTGATTTATTATATACCAAAAAAATAATATTTCAATATAAGTTAATATTGTTTAATGTTTATGTTCCAGTTTGTTTTCCAATGCGTTTATCGCCAGCACAAAAGTTTTTGGTGTAAATTGAATGTAACAATTTTTATGTTCCTACCACTGATTGGGGAGGTGGACAGGTAGGAAGGGGCGGCAGAATGGTAAATCCGCCCATATCAACATCATTAAAAATATCGATACAATACTATCGAATATAAAGCATCGATACTATAAGTCTCGATGATTATTGAATGATAATTCATTGTTCAGAAGTTGTCATATATAAAATAACAAATATTAGCAAATCATACAAATATAATTAAATGGTTGTACAATAAAATTTGAATATAATTTTTTCCATAATTATATATTATTTTTTTTTATTTTACAGTTTGGGATTTTTAAAATCTTAATTAAACCATTCTGCATAATGCACACAGCCTAGGAAAATAAATTTTTCGATATAGTCTATATCAGGGGTCGGTTTCCTACGGCACGGGTGTCATACTAATCAATTTTTAATGGCACGTGAAATGATTTAAAAGTAAAACAATATTAAGAATAGCATCGATAAATTTTAAAAGAACTATTTTGTTTTCAAATAAAATCGCCATTCCGCTTTCGACATCACTTAAAGAGAAACGTTGTTAAAAGTTGGTAGTGAAATCGGTCCAAAATAGTAAATTTGCAGTCAGAGACTGACTGGGCCGGTGCGCCCTCATGGGCGGTAGAACTCGAGCCCCCCGAATGATCAAGGACTTGCGCCCTCCGAAAATCCACGGTATGCGCCCTTTGAAAGGACACGGTCTGCCCCTACAGTCAGGCTGACTGACCCTTTAAATGGCAGCTCCATTTCAATTCCAAACCTTTTCTCCCCGTCCCAGCTTCTTCACTGACAGTCACGTCTGCGCGTCACACCACCGTAGGCAGCAGGGCCGCCCTTACGCATGGACGAGTGGGACCCATGCCCCGGACCCCGCGAAGCGTAATTCTCAAATTTAAAATTTTGGTAATATTGAAAATTTCCTTCAAAATTTTTTTGCTTCGGCTCTCGCATTTCGTGCTATTTACTGGTCATACATTATTTTTTTTTTTCCTTGTTTTCTTACTCGTACATGTATGGGCCCCCGAAATATGTTTTGCCTCGGGCCCCGCATTAACTAAGGACGGCCCTGGTAGGCACTAGCAATTTATGTAGAAGATCAGTGTTATAAATAATCAATAATGTCAAAAATTCCTTGGGCCCGGGTGTACTTTACTTACGTATAAGTCCCGCACTGATTTAAAAAAAAAATATTCAGCCCCCGGTAATTTTGAAACCTCGCTAGTGGTTACGTCTTCCAGAACTAAAAGTGAAAAAAATGCGTGCATGCATATGTATGATATATACTTCGACGTTTGTGCATACATCTCTTTCTACGTCTGCCCGTGCATGCATAAAGACATGCATTTTCTGCTTGCTATTTATTATAGGTTGACGCGCCCTGTTGGATGAAAATGCTTCGTATCTGCGGAATTCCGTCCCAGAATCCTTTGCCCCGAGATTTTTTTTTAAATTCCAGAATAGAAAAAAAAAAATAAATAAATAAATAAATAAAAAACACTGGTTGCTCCAGTGAAGCCTCGTCAGTTCCACTGATTACGTATTTAGAAATATGCAGAACAAGGTGCGGGTTACGTCTCCAATCCCTGCTGTGCAACTAGCCTATTAATTTGAAGTTTCCGGGCCTTAGTGAGGCTTCCCGCGCCGAACCCTGGCCGCCTTCCATCATCCCAAACTTAGAAGAAGAAGAAGAAGAAACATATGAAGAGGGAAGTCTCAAATTTTTCCCCTTCGAAACACTTTTTTTAACGAATTCAATTTCGCCATAAATGGTTAATGGTAGAAACGCAGGTAAAAAATCGCTCGAAATCTCCGAATACTGCCACTAAATTAGCTTTTTTAATTATGAAATTGCTGTCTTCATATTCCAGAGCCTAAAAGAGATAGACGCTAATTGCTTATCTCTGTAATTGTAATAATTCATGATGTAATGATGTCGTAATTTAGGGTATCAGAAACGTTAACTAATATAATAACTGACTCCTCAAGGATTGGTCTTAGAATGGCGCTCATTGGTTGCATTGGTCCTGAAGTTAATGGCGTAAGCCGGGGGGGGGGGAGGGTTGATGGGATCATAACTCCTATTACGATTATATAATTAATATAACTAAATGTAATTTTTTTTAAATACATATACAGGGTGATCCAAATTAAACAGGTGTTCAGACCTCTCTGTTGGGAAAACTACTTGGCCAATTTCACCTAAATATCGTACACATGCTCTCCAGAGTATGCGGTTTTGATTTCTGAAAGAAAACATTGAGTTCATATTTCGGCCGCTAGGGAAGGAAATGGTGCTGCGGAGCAGGCAATTTATTAATATTAACAACGAAAAAGTGTTTTAACATGCAATAACCTTTATTGCAATCACATGAAATTAACTACAAATTACAGTATACCGTAGGACAGTAGGTATGACTAAAAAAAGATTTGTGCAATAACTTTATTGCTATCACATGTGGAACCACACTATCATCACAGATACGGCTCGATATGTCCTCCGTCTCTTTGCTCTAGAAATTGCATTCGATGCACAACACATTCCACGGCAGAACGTAACTCATTCGCTTGGAGGTGGGATACATGTTGCGAAATTCTGTCTTTTAAGACTGCTAAGTTCGGAACATTGCCTTTATAAACGCAGCTCTTTAAATATCCCCACAGCCAAAAGTCACAAGGGTTAAGATCGGGTGACCGAGGCGGCCAAGATGTTGAAAATGACCTGCTAATCACTCTGTCATCCGAAAAGTTTTGCCGTAATAATGTTTGAACAGGCAACGCGATGTGCGGGGGTGCACCATCTTGCATGAAAATTGTAGTGTCAAGACAATTTCTCTGTTGAAGCGAAGGAATGACAAAGTTCCAGAGCATAAATGCATACCTAGAGCCAGTAACAGAACATGTCATTGGCCCCGAGGCCGTATTTTCTTCAAAGAAGTAAGGACCAATGACGAAAGATGAGGTGAAGCCACACCACACTGTCACTTTTGGAGCATGCAACGGAATTTGTTGATGAACGTGGGGATTTGTGTCAGACCAAATACGGCAGTTACGTGTGTTTACAGCGCCATTCAAGTGGAAATGGGCCTCATCACTCCACAGTATCTGCCAAGGCCATTCATCATCCACTGTCATCCGAGCAATGAACATCAAAGCAAATGTTTTCCGCACGTCATTATCACCAGAAAGCAATTGCTGAGTGTGGGCTATCTTATATGGATAAAACTTCAGGACATTTCTCATAACTCTCCACACTGTCGTATATGGCATGTCCAATTCCCGTGATATCGCACGTGCACTACTGCTACCATGTGCACTTGCTGCTTCCTGCTCAACTACTGCAGTTGCAACTTCTTCAATTTGCTGCACTCGAGTTGGTTTGTGGCCTCTCAGCCTCGTTTAATGGCGAATGTTCCGCTCTTTTCGGAATGCAAGATTATTTTTCGAAGATTTGTAATTGTGAGAGTGCCTCTGCGTAAACCTTTTACCTGCCGAAATGCTTTAAGTGCCGCAGAAGCATTGTTATTTCGTTGATAAAAGAGCTTAACAAGTAACGCGCGATCTGGTAAAGTAAGTTTCATGACGGAGTCCTCGTATGGTGGAAAAATGCTTCACGACTCCTTATATAGGCAGAGGATGTTGCGCATGTTAAGTAATATGTAAATTGCCTGCTCTGCAGCGCCATTTCCTCCTCTAGCGGCCGAAATATGAACTCAATTTTTTCTTTCAGAAATCGAAACCGCATACTCAGGGGAGCATGTGTATGAAATTTGGGTGAAATTGATCAAATAGTTTTCTCTACAGAGAGGTCTAAACACCTCCTGTTTAATTTGATCCTGGTGTATATATATATATATATATATATAATTAATTAATGTAAATATGTATATATGTGTTATATAGAGAGAGGGTGGGGGGTAATTTTTTAGGCATTATAACGCATACTTCATAAGTTTTTTGGGCAGTTTGAGCTTTGTCAGACTTTTTAGTCCTTTCGCAATGCTGGCCAAGCAAGGTGTCAAAACACTTACTTGTTAAGATAATTACTGTTTATCCATCTGATCATATTTATCTAATTATGTCTTGCCATGGCCGTATTCGTCTAATCAGTATATGTATTGTATTTTTAAGTTGTTTCTGTATAATTTGATCCATACTTTTTTATAATGTATTGCACTTGTCTAAATAAATGATTAAAAAAGGTTGGAAGGTAAGAGCGTAGACCGTAGCTCAGTTGGTAGAGCATCCGACATGTTATTGGAAGGTCGCAGGTTCGGTCCCTTCTAGTTAGCTCGCACTCTTACTTCTCAAAATTATATATTTAATATAATTTACATATATGAATTTCAGCAGCAATTTGCGCAGCTTCTTTATGTAATACGTTGGAAATATTTCCATTCGCCGTAGTGAATTAATTAATAATTTATCCATTTAATACTATGGCACCACATGTCGGTCCGCTATTCGTTTAAAAAAATTACATAAAAAAAAATACACGCACACAGTCTATCGTAAAACTTCTGCGCACATTTGTTGTTAATACACAGAAGAAACTTGTTATCCGGCTCTGCTTCGTCCGGAGAATGTTAGTCACACGCAGTCCGTTGTGAAACTTCTGCGGACATTTGTTGTGTTAATACACAGAAGAATCTATTATTATCCGGAGAATACTAGTCTTTCGCGGACTTTTGTAAAACTTCTGCTTACATTTGTTGTTAATACACAGAAGAATCATATTATCCCTCTTTCATCCGAAATTGTCCGTTAACTTGCATCCGTTTTGTAGTGATCCCCCCCCCGGAGCTGAGTATGGATGAAGGTGCTGTAAAGGGGGAGGGGCGATATGACAGATATAATGTGTCTCAGCACCAGGGTTACAAACTTTAAGGGGTCATAGTACTCATCAAGGTGAACGATATTTGTCATAGAACCTAAGGTCTCAAACCACCCACAGCGCCAGTTCTAAAACCGTCCAGCATTCACAAATATTTATAATCAGTGAGTGAAGAGCGCCAGATACTACTCAGGTCAGCTGATCAAGTGCATAGATGATTAGGACATCGCATTTTGCGCTTCTCATGCACTGGTTGTAAATATTTGTGCATGCTGGACGGTTTTAGAACTGGCGCTGTGGGTGGTTTGCGACTTTAGATTCTATGACAATTATCGTTCACCTTGATGAGTACTATGACCCCTTGAAGTTTGTAACCCTGGTGCTGAGACACCCTGTATATGCTATTAAAGGCGTTTCGTGTTAGGGATTCAGAGGTCCCACACACCTAGAAAACCTGGAATTACCAGGGACTTTGAAATCGTCAAAATTATTAAAGGTCAGGGAAAACTCACAAGAAAATGTTATTTTTCAGTCAAATCTGAAAAGGTTAGGGAAAATCTTCCTAATTTTCGTTTTGAATAGCTAAATTTTCCTGTTATTGTATTACTATATATTTATTATCATGTATTCCAACGTTAACCCGTTTTCCCGGTAACCGAAGTTAATGGAAAGTTGTGAAGTTAATGGGAAATTGCTTGTAATTGATCAGGGTTTTTTCTCTCCAATGTGAATGGAAAAGCTGTACAAAGCAAAAATACGTCAAATAAAAAATATGTCATTTCAAACTCTTTTGAGACGTTTTAAGTAATTTCACGGTAAAAATGAGAAAAATGTATTTATTTTTAAAACACCAACATTAATTTCGTGTTAAATGCGCACCCATTACAAAAATATGTTTTTAATTATTACTGTAATTGGTATGGCTGAACCTCTTCGTTGATGTATTTTCGATTTACGGACGGTTCGGTCTTAATGCATTCGGATAATGGAGGTTCTATTATGTAATGATAATGGAGATTCTATTATGTAAGGATAATTGAAGTTCTATTATTCGTTTTATGTAACAATTTCACTCGCTCTTATACCAACGTGGCCTTTACCAGCCAGAAGTCTTCCTTGACAGCTGCCAAGGCATTGAAGCATATCGCAGAAAACAAGAGTAATTCTGTTTCGCCCGAAATAAAGTTATTATGTATTACTATTGAAAGGAAGAAAGATATTTAGAATCAATTATCCGGCATATTATCCGGTCCCCATTACCTTTGCATTTAAAGCAGGGTTTTCCAAACTTAATCATGGTCTCTCTCTCTCTCTCTCTCTCTTTTAAGTTTAATTTTACCACCATGCGGCAGTATAGTCTTTGCTATCCTATTGTCATAAACAGTCAACCCCGGCGCAGCATGACCACTGTAGTCTTCGAGCCTTAAAAACAAACAAACAGTCAACCAACTTGCCATCGTATCCCGAATTAGAATGACTAGAGTGCATTAATAATTCTTCTTTAATTACATCAAGAATATTACATGCACCTTTTTTTTTTTAAATCCCCATGCACCTCGTTTGACTTGGCATGATTTTTGCTGTCCTTGCGTCATAAAATCTTAAATAGATAGTTCCTTTGTTTGTTTGGCTTTTTTATGGCGCAAGAGCATCTGGGCTATACTGCGCCAAGATAGTTCCTTCATCATCATGCGATGATGAAACATTTGTACTGTATGTAATAATGGTGCACAGAAGCATAGATAGTGGGGGACGGTCGCTCCAAGCGCCACAATTCGAGGTAAGGCAATTAGCCTTTAAGAAACAATGACAGGCACAACAATTACGGCAATGACAGTCACTCGCCCCCCCCCGCACTGCAAAATATCTAGCTACGCCACTGATGGTGCATGAAAGTCTTTAATTTTCTAACCACTACCCATACTTCATAGAGTTACACATTTCGATTGGTGACTTTTGCTGTTTTACGACGGTGTTTTGAAATCTCATACTTCAAAGGATTTACACATATTTCCAGTGGCGATTCCAGGCCTAAAAATTTGGGGGGGGGGGCATAAATTCCTACCTATATGTATGGGCGCCGCTGGCGGCGACCGTATCCATGCACAGGGTAATAAAATCCGGTTATATTTGGGGGATGCCCCCCGGCCCTAGTCTAGACCCGCCACTGCATATCCCGATTAATGACCTTTTTCTGTTTTACGACGGTATTTTGAGATCCCATACTTCTTCATAGGGTTACATGTTCCCATTTAATGTCTTTTTCTGTTTTACGACGGGATTTTGAGATTCCATACGTCATGGGGTTACATGTTCCTATTTAATGTCTTTTTCTGTTTTACGACGATATTTTGAAATCCCATACTTCATAGAGTTACATATTTTGATTCACGTCTTTTTCTGTTTTACGACGGAATTTCGAGATCCCATACGTCATAGTTATATATTCCGATTAATGTCCTTTCCTGTTTTACGACGGTATTTTGAGATCCCATTCTTTGTAGAATTACATATTCTGATTAATGTCTTCATCTGTTTACCGATGTTTTTCTCCGTTTCTTGAAAGTCGTAAATGAGGAGATATTACTTTATTATAATTACTCTAAATTGCCTTTTTTTACGCAACAATGCTAGGCACTGTTTTGCAAAAGGAATCACAATTAGTAGAATTGTGGGGAAACACTGTTCTTCGAGATCAGTGAGGAAACAATAGAAGCATTAGAACTGGTGGTTTTTGTTACGCGTCAGCGTTTTTCTTAATGGCGTGTGTCATTTAAGAGCGCCAATTAATTTGTTTTTAGGGGAGATTTCACTGACTGGGAGGACATTAACCTCCTTTCATGGCCAGCTCTTTTATGCTATGGAAATAAGAGCTTTCAAAATTCACTTCGGTTACATTAAGTCCGTTTAATGGTGCAAAAACAGCCAGAATCACACTGCACTAAGATCTGCAGTTTTTCCGAAAACTCCAAACCTCTTTCACCCAAGGCACATGGAACTCCCTTGCTGCGTCCTTACAATCAATGAACTCACTCCCCCCGTTTAAAAAAAAAAACTTATTTATAAACATTTATTGAATTAACACTTTTCTACAGGGTATCTACTCATCTGGAATACCTGGAAAAGTCAGGGAAATTTTAAAGTCATTGTTATAATAAATAACTTATTAAAATAATTTTCCTGAACTGTGCTTTTCATACCACATTACCTACTGAAAAATTTGAAAAACTTGTACTTTTGACTAAACTTCTTCCAAAAGTTACCATTTTGCACCAAAACTAATATAATTTATATAAAATGAGCCCATGAGCCATTCCGTGTCAACTCAACGCGGCTCACAACCCCACATTCTCCGATTTCTTTCAAAATTAGAAGAATTGTTGCACACCATGACTTATAATTATCTGTCAAATTTCAGATTTTTACTGACTTATTTTCCAAAGTTATAGATTTTTAAACTTCCAAAAATGGATGAAAAATTGCATTGCCGCACAACATAAAACAGCATTTAACTCTTCTTCTAATTGTGACACTGAGCTGAATGAGGGCTCATTTTGAAGCTCTTAATGTGAGGTTTCCGGGGTAGGGGTAACATGGCCATGACACTGAAGGTCAAGGTCATATGGCCTTGACCTTTGACCTTCAATATCTTAAAACGTGCTCCTTTTGTTTTGCATTTTTTTTTTAAATATTTTAATGGTCAACTGCTTACTTAGTTCAATGCCAATTTTCAAGCTGGAACTCGAATGAGATGTTAAGTTATTAATTTTTATACATAAAAATAATAACCACCAATAAGATAATTGAACTCATTTCTTTTCATTACTCGCTTATGGAGGTTATAAATATAAAAACTGACTTAAAATTACTTTCTTAATCATTTATAATAATTAACCTAAGCCCAGTACTTACTACAATTTTCAGTAAAATGACATAGAACTATTAATTTTTTCTTTTGAGCAACTTCATTTCAGTTTATACAGTGTCCTCTGTAGAAATTGTGCAACTTCTTCCTGTTGCTGTGTTTACATCCACCTTCTGCAGTATGTGACATTTTGGCTAAATTAAAATATCTTCTTTTGTAAGATATGCAGAAGGGGATGAAGATCCATGTGGATGTGGAAACATAACCTTAATTTCTTCAGTTTCTTCAAAAGTATTTAGCACGCATCCAGTCCACCAATTATCCTCATAAATACATGTTACAAAGCCACAAATGTCTGAATACAAGTTCACTTTCACTCGAAATACACACTGTTTTTGAGATTGCGGCATTAAAATGCACTTTTGTTTCGGAGGTTGTTATCATCAACTGGAATGAAGCGGTACAACTGCTGTGTGTTGCATATAGTTCGTGATATTTCAAAACATTTCTGCAACAACTGTCTTTCAACCTCATGCTGGTGTTCGGTGAAGTAAACAAAATCACATGCTTGAATATTTTCAGTTGCCCAGTCATAACTTGTGAACTGTAAGCTGGCTTTGGCTTCTAGTCTCTTAATAGTACCTCCTAGACCATCACAGGCAATTTTACCATATGAAGTGGCATAGAAGTGCCATTCAGCTGATGTACCAAAATCTGCTTTGTGGTAGCAAAGATTAATGAAAATTTTCTGGTTTTTATAATGGACAGCTGCTCCATCAGAAAAGTAATAAATGTGTTTGGGCTTATTTGAATTTTTTTTTTTAAATAGGCAAGTAAATGATGTTGGAAAAGGTGGACTGCAGCGGTATCATGCTGCAGGCATTTTGAAATTACAACATAGCTGATATGTTTTACATTTTCAACGTCTTTATAATAAATTACAACAGGATGTATTGTGGCTTGATAATTGTTCCAATGAAAGCCTTGTGCAGCATCCTGTAGTTTCACTTTTACTTCATTTTGAAATAATGCTTGTTCTTTGGCTAAAAAGGAATGCTTACAAAGAATCGTCGGTTTTCAATAAATGTATTTACAAATTCCTTTACTGGTTTAGTTGCCACCATCAGTGTGGTTCGATCTGTGGATACCCACTGGTTAAATGTCAGTTCATCAATTCCTCTAGAATCAAGCAAATCAGAAAGATGAATGTGGTTTTCCTCTTCCTGGGCGTAACTTGCATTCACGTAAATAACAAGCTGGCAAAGGTGGATTACAAATAATATGAGCAATGCACTCACTGTACAATATGTTGTACCACTTTCAGCAGATAGTTCCTCAATTTTACAGCCACTCAACATTAACTTCACGTTGATTTGTACATATTGATGAATATATTTTCAATACTGATCAATTGTATATACACAAACAGTATGAGTTCCACTTGCACCGGCAAGAACACAGTTCTTGGGTCTTAATTCACAAAATTTTGAGAAGCGTATTTTTAGATTTGAATGTTTATTTTTAAAACAAATGTAGGTTTCTTTCAAGTTGCCCAATATTAACCTTTTTTTGTAAATGTGTGTACTGGCCTTCCATGATCACAGAGACGAAATCTTTTTTCCGGGCATGGCAGCGATTTATTTCATCTGAGGTGTAAAATCCTTTTACCATGTGTATAACAGTTTCATCAAAGTGCTTTCCAGATTTTGGGATTTGGGGTTGTTAAAATTCCTTTCTTTTTTACCAGCTGTTTTGCACTCGATACCATGTGATCTGAAGCACTAAATTCTTTTGAATTTTCCTAATACAACTTTTTGGAAGAACTGTTGATGTTTGAATTTTGTCACTTCTGTTACTATATGATTTAAATTTCTCTTTCAACTGTGATAAAATTTCATTCTCTGCATCTGTTGTTGGTTCATCTGAAGATTAAGTAACAAGCAGTTTCTTCTGCAATGTAGATGTAATTTTTTTCAACTTCTCTGTGGGATAACTTTTTCTTATATTCTTTTCTTTTTGACTGGTGTTTCCCCTAAACATCGAAAGCTTTCATTTAGTGAAGTCATTGCTACATCTGTGGCAACAGCATCTTCATTGCCATCAGACTGTGGTTCAGAAATTCCTGTTTGCAACCCAGTTCCTTCGGTAGCTCAAATACGCATTTTAGCCACATTTTATACGACATTTTGCACGCATTTTCCAGTCCCTTGAAAGGGTGGATATTTTTTCTGTCATCCAGTTCCGAACTTTATGTAAGTTATTTTTAACTTTATTGTGGCCTTTTAAATTTAATAGATTGCAGCAATATATTGTTCTTGAAAGCGCATTCGTTTTCAACTTCACACAAAAAAAGTTACTTTCATTAACACCTCCATTTAATAACAATGAATATGTATTGAGACATATATCACATCACCTTCAGTCTGTTCCCAAGTGGAAATCTAAACTAATCCAGAACTAAAGGTTTTAGATTTTGGTTTACAAACTACTGAAATCTAGAACGAAAGATCTTAGGTTTTGGTTTATAAATCACTGAAATCCAAACCAAAATTAAAGATCTTAGGTTTTGGTTTACAAATGGCTGAAATCTCAATCTCAGTCAAAACTGACCCCCCTTTTTTTTATACTTGTGTAATAAGCTTTATCTTGCTGCCCATGAAATTTCGATTATTTATCATAGAAGTGTTCACGTTGATGAAATCAATGAAATACAGCGTCAAGGACAGTAGCGTAACAATTCAAACTCATGGGTAGGGAGGCTATAGTGTCTTTAAAGAAAATTATGTAATGTGGCCTTAGAGAAAATTTGTTTTGATGGTCAATGGGGGTGGGCTTGAGCCCCTCTGCTTCCTACGCCATTGCATCGGGAATATTTAATTTCGATTCGCATTAAAAACCGTGACATTTTAGAATGTTTAAGGAGCAAAAAATCCCAATTTATCTTTAAAAAAAAAGATCAATATATTCAGGTTCTATGTTTATAACTTGAACCCCCGCAACTCCTGTTTGACGGCATAAGTCCGCCGCAAACAGTTTCTCGTTCTCTCTATGTATACATCTATACTATGTACATCTCTATGTATACGTCTATACTATATGCATCTCTATGTATATACATCCTGGCCGAGAATTTTTTCTATAACTGGTATTACACTATACTGATACCACTGTGTGTGTGTTCATGCACAGCAAGGAAATGTCCGAGGACACGATCATCTTGACCAGTGGCGCAGGAAAGGGAGGGTGCTCAGGGTGGGATTAAGCCCCCATTGGTTATCAAAACACATCATTTTCTCATAGTCCGCATCACAAAATCTTCTTTAAAGGCGCTTGAGCCCCATGAGTTTTTAATTACTACGCTGCTGATCTTGGCGGCAAGGAAACAGTCTACATCACTTTAGTGAACCTCTCCTTGTTTGGCACAGTGTCCTTTGGCGTCTTAGTGCCATAAAAATTCAACCATTTTAATTATCCAGAACTTTAGTAAGAAATAAATACAATATTTAAGATTTTTTTTTCTAATGTATCTTTCTTATTTTGCCTGATATTTACTGTAGTATTCAGTTAGCATTCGGTCCTAATTAATCACGATAATTGACATGCCGTTGAATTATAATTGAAATTTTTATTTTTTCAGAAATGGATAGACTGCGTAGAAGTCTGCGTGATAGCTTTAGAAAAAAGAAAGATTCCGTTCCAGAATGCAGCCGGCCCCATCAGTGGCAATCAGATGAAAACGCCGTCCGCGCAGCTACGTGTAGCTTCTCTGTAAAGGTAATTTCTTTTCTCGATTGCTCATCAGTTTCAAGGCACATGCTCATTTTTACTGTTTCATTCCTCATCATTTTAAACATGCGTACTCATTTTTACTGTTTCATTCCTCATCAATTTCAGTGCAACGCTCATTGTGACTATTTCATTGCTCATCAGTTTCAATACAGTGTTTTCATTTTTACTGTTCCATTCCTCATCAGTTTCAATACAGTGTTTTCATTTTTACTGTTCCATTCCTCATCAGTTTCAATACACGTACTCATTTTGACTATTTCATTTCTCATCAATTTCAATGCAGCGCTCATTGTGGCTATTTTATTACTCATCAGTTTCAATACACGTATTCATTTTGACTATTTCGTTGGGCATCAGTTTCAATGCAGATTTAGCTCCTTAGGTGGTGCAGTGGTAACGCATTCGTCTAGTGCATCCAGGGGTCGGTTCTCTAGGTCATAAGAGGTTCGGATTCTTCGGGAAAGCATAGCTCCCCGCAAAATGCTACCTCTGCTGCTTTTGCGCCGTAAAACTGACAAACAAATCGATGCGTATTTTTACTTTTTTCTTTTTTTCCATTCTCCAATAGTAAACAGCCACGATCCTTTTTTGGCCTAGAATAACCCTCATTGTCCTTGCGCCATAAAAATACAACCAACCAACTACAGACATGATCTTGGAGCTCGGTTAGATTCCTACTAAGCCTTATTGGGTTTAAACGTTGTCTGCTTTTAGGTCACGTCAACATAGGTGCCAATCCTTCCGATTTACCCAAAAGGCTTACGATTTTTTATCGATCTTCCGGTCGGAAAATGATTTCTTCTGATTTTCGGAAATTTCATCTAAAATCCCCAGTGTTTTTTAAAATACTGATTTTTTTTAAAAAAATTAAATACCTATTTTTCTTGATGCATGTTTATTTAAATTTTTGCGCACATGTGCATATTTAATGATAAATATGCATAAATAAACTCAAATATCGGTAAGAACACCAGAAAAATTCGTCTGCCGTTGATGGCACATGCGTGGCGTGACGTGGAATTTTAGCTCCAGCTGTGACGTAGAGTGATGCCCCTGAATGAACGAATGCGCTACATCGATAAGGTTTTGGTCAAGCACGTAATTTTGTTTAGGGAAGGCTTGTGTTAAACGTATCTGGTATTTCTTTAATCCGGAAAAAGAAGTTTTGTTTTTGCGGGTACTTTCAAATAGTCCAAATGGTGTGCATGTTACAGTTTTATGAATGTCTCCAGGGTTGATTGGGATTTGATGATAAGCTGTGATAATGTCTATGTGGCTGAAAATTTTGGTACCGTGTAATTCCCTACAAAATCGTATATACAAGGAATTGGATATTTTTCCTTGATTGTATGTGCATTCAATGCATGGTAATCTCCTACTTGTCTCCATTCCAAAGTTTCTTTTTTGGGTACCATATGAAGTAGAGATTTGTAATTTCTTTTCGAATGTCGTAAATGTTCCAAATGCATCATGTTTTGAAATTCTGTTTTCGCAATCTTTAAACGATCGGGGGCTAACGTTCGTGGTCTTGCTACTACAGGTGGACCTACTGTCGTTATGAAATGGACAGTGTTGTGTTTTACTGGTCGGTTTGTGTTTGGAAATTTTGTTATAGATTGGAATTCAGATAATACTTTTAGATAAACTGAATGTAATTCCTTTGTTTTAACGTTTCCCTTTGTTTGAAATTTTGTCTTCAAATCTCTTAGGCATTTATTGCTGAGATCAGGGATCGATTCATAATAATGGAGAAAATCTGCTCCTAGAATTTATACGGTTACATTGACAACGAGGAAATTCCAAATGAAAGTTCTGCTTAGTTTAAAATCCAGAGAAAGTGTTTTTTGTCCGTAAACATAATTTCGGAAGAGTTTACTGCCAGAAGTTTTTGTTGCGGTGGATTATGTTTTTGAACGTTGTTTGCTGGCAGCAATGAATGACACGTCTGAACCTGTATCGACCAATGAAGTGTTTGTTGCTTGGTCTTTAATGAACGGTCGACGTGACGTTTGAGGTAAAGACTAATTTGCCCCTACTCTTCGCCGTTTTCGTTTAGGGGGGGGGACAGGACTATTAAACCTTTAAAAAATATATATATTTACTTGTTTTATTAATTAGATGTTTCTGAACATTTTAATATCAAAATTATAAACGTTCGTCCAGCAGTTCAAAAGCTATTGCGAAATCAGTGTGCAAAGTAGGCAAGTATGTGCGTGTTGTCTTTTGGACATCAAATGCGTTTATTTCCATTCAACGTTATTGGAGATTATCAGTAAGAAAATAAAAAGTTCCCAACCGATTTCCATAAAATTTGGCAGCTAAGTAAAGTAAGATTATGTTATTTCATACATATTTATTATTTTTGATATAAATGTATTGTACGAAATATTCGTTCGATTTTCATTTTTCATATTTTTATTTCTTCCAAAAATCAACCGTTAAACTTTTGATCAAGCTGCTAATTCATTTTAAAGAACAGCTTCTATGCTTACCTTTAAGGCATGAACTGATGCTTTGAAATTGAACTGCTTTGAAATTGAAACTGATGCTTTAAAGCATGGATGATGTTTCTGAGTGAATTTTTTATGAAGTTATCTTACGGATGGCGATTTCTCATAGGACTGATTTTGAGAAAAATAGTATTTAAAAAAAAAAATTAAAAAAAATCTATAATGCCCAGTAAGAACATTTTACTATATTTTAATTGTGCTATGTGATGTAAAATTTTTATCAACTTCCAGCAAATAGAACCTCAAAAAATGAATTTTAAAAACAGTACTAGCTTCGAAGAATTTCAGTCGCCTAAAAGTCCTGTCCTCCCCTTAAATAGAAACTATTATAGTACTGCATATTAGTTTATATATTAGTTATTATAGTACTATATTATAAACTATATAGGTTGAACACATTTTTCGGTTCTGCAATTCTTCCCATATCTTTGTTGGCATCAGTATATGTTGGGTTTTCGAATTCTCGAATTGCTGTTTCTATTCCTATTGAATTGTTACGATTTGGCGACCGATTACGAGCAAACGAGAGTTGATTTACTCGCCAGTTTTTTTTTCTATTTCCTGATAGGACTTTACGTGAATTCTCGTTGTTTGTTATAGCAAAAGTTTCCATGGACGATGGAGAGACTTCTAAATTCCTGTTGGCAATTTCAGCTGCTTTGTTTATAGACAAATCTGTTAATGCAGCTAAAATTGTTTGGGTTGAGGTGGGTAAACATTGCAAAAATAATTCTATCATTAATTTGTCAGCAACGTTTAGTGTTTTCGCTCGTCTTTTCAGTTACGAAGTAATTCAGACGGTTTCCTTGAACCCAACTCTTCTTCTCCAGACAAAAGCTGGAGAATTTCTGGTTGGGATGATTCACTTGATCTATTCATCAATTCTTTCTTTAAATGATTATATCGATCACTGCTATCTGGTTTCATCAGAACATCTCGTACTGAGAATGTGACTTCTGGTGGTAGACGAAAAGCAGCATGGTTGTACTTAGTCATTGGTTCGGTTATTGGTTTTGGGGTTGCTAAAGCAAAAGTGCTTTCGCACATTGTACACCAAAGAGTAGTATCCGATCTGTTGTAGATCGGGATTTGTACTGCAGTTACTTCGTTGGACATTACCCTTTTGATGTTTCGAGTTAGCAGTTCATTTTTAAAGAGATCCAGTTTATCATTTTGTAGATCGGAGAATTTTATAGCGTGTAAGTCCGGTTCACCATTAGGTGCCATTAGTTATTACCACTAGGTGCCATTAGTGCCATTAGGTCACCATTAGTTGCTAAAGAGATATCAGAAGGTTGGTTGTTTCGAACTCTTTATTTCGTTTACAGCAGTGGTTCCCAACTGGTCGTCTGCGAGGGAGCCCCTATGCAGGTCATGAGATTTGGCTCACTATTTAAAAAAAAATACTTATAAAAATTATTATTATTAAATATTAAAATTAAATATAAAAATGAAATTGATGGTATATTTGTAGTATATAATTTGATCGAAACATCAGAAAGCGGTTCGT
>QLNU02014176.1:176045603-176121193 GCA_006491805.2 Dysdera silvatica | reverse complement strand
CCCTGAACAAGGGCGGACATAGGGGGGAGGTCACAGGGGTCATGACCTCCAAAATATATTTTTTTACTGTAAAAAATTCCAACTTTCATGATAAATGAAGGGTATTACCCCACGACCATGGCAAATGCTGTTCCTGACCCCCCCCCAAAAATGAAAGTCTGCTTCCGCCCCTGGTCTCGGATCGGTTTATTCGCGAGTTCGATATATAATAGAGTCGAACTCGATCATAGTAAACATCCAGGCACCGTAGAATTTTCATCGTTATGACCTTTAATTGGTACTATATATTATATTTGGTACTATATATGAACATATATATTCGTTAATTACAATAAAAGTAAAGGATTAGAAGATTTATTATTCGATTATTAAAGAACAGAAGATTTTAATTTGATTGATTTACATTAAATCAAATTGACCGAGCTCATTTGTTCATTATGCTACAAACGGATTCCGTTGTATACTATAATTGATATTGAATAGTGTCCATCTCGGGTCACGTAAATCCTGTTTGGTTAATATATGTGATGATATTTTGTTACTTCTTGCAGTATTTGGGATGCGTCGAAGTGTACGAATCTCGAGGGATGCAAGTTTGTGAAGAAGCTCTGAAAGTTTTAAGGGTATGTTTTTATATTTCCTTATGCACTGCCTATTAATAACAAAGGCTATTTTTCTGTACTTCCCCTTTATTTTTAACTAAATGCTATATATATGTAATTTTTGTATGTGTTTATTTGCGCTATGTAATTTTATAATGTCCGGAGATCCACGATTACTTACGAGGGAGTAACCAAGATGTGTACAGCACCACACTTCTGTCTAGGCCTCCAGCTTCGCAGGGGGTCCTGGTACCGATGGCCCTCCACCTTTTTTTTTTTCATCTTAGAAAAATGTGCTAAATAAACAAAAAGTGAAAGTTTTTTTTAAATATAGTAGAACCCTGCTGAATTGGAACCGAGGGTAAACCGGTTAAGAGAAAATCTGTTAAATGGGAGTGATTTAAAGAAAAACATTAAATCCATGGCATTTTTCTTATAGCTCTGTTAGATACTGTACGTTATAAGGAAAACTGTGCATTATAAACGTATTTAAACAAATTGAAGAAAAAATAATTACTGTACGTGCTAATAAATAGATTCTCCAGAAACAACGAACACCTGCAGATCATGTCATAAAACAGCTCACATTACTGGAAGGAGTTATTTTTAAAAGAAGAAGTAGTTTTCTTTTACAGATCAAATTGAAGCAGGTTTAAGCGGAGAGCCGGGTAAGTGGGATTCTACTGTATTACAAGCAAAGTGTGGGATTTTGGTGGGGGCACTTTGACTGCTAATTCCGGGGCTGGGTATCTATTAATATAGAAAAGTCATGGACACTAGAAGTGCAAAGTCTTAAGTCAGGGAAATTTGAAATTCATTGTTATAATAAAGGGCTTATTAATCCCTTGGGTGCAGATTTATTTGAAACAATTCTTGCTTTTGGAACGGATTTAATTTTCTGATTCGCACTGGAAGAAACGTCCTCTTACAACTGATACCAATCACTCTTGCCATGAACAAGAATGGACATGTTTAATTTTGTCCTAGTTTGAATGACGAATTAGACTCGTCATCCATAACTTAGGCAAGACAAGTGCATGATGAGTCTCAGTCGTCAAATGTACCCAAGGGGTTAAAATAATTTTCCTGAAATGTGCTTTTCGTGGTGTGTTGCATACTGAAAATTCTGAAAAAGTATACTTTTGACTAAATTTCTTCCAAAAACTACCCTTTTACACCAAAACTAACAGAATTTGTATAACATTATATATATTCATATATTCCTTAGGAAAAAACGTTTATATATATATATTCTTTAGGAAAAAAGTTTGAAAAACATGTAACTAAAGCTTGGGAAAAAAAAGTATTCTTAGGGAAACTATCTAATCTGTAAGGGATTTTCATCATACCAGTCTCTTTTTTCCTTATATATGGTCATACACACTATTTAAATGTAATAAGAGATTAAACACTAGCTTTGCAATTATCGAGTTAAACTCATTTATAATAAACTCTCTCAAAAAATATTGAATGAAAATGTAAAGAAATGCAGTTTTTGTATTTATAAATTTGCCATACTTGAGTTATAAATGGCTTTGGGGTTTGTGTTGGTGGATTTTATAATCTTGGAACTTGTTTTATGTAAATTTTAATGCGTTGTCGTGTGCTGCTTACTATAATTAGCGACTAGAAATTGATTAGGGTTTGTTATGGAAAACCTGAAAAAGTCGTAAAAGTTTGAAACAAAAGTTGGGTAGAGACCATAACAACTATGGCTTTCTTTGATCTTGTTGCAAGTAGTTCAGACCAGTGGCATAGCAATTAAAATATTATTGGGGGGGGAAGGGGGTCAACTAGTTTTAAAAGAGATCTTGTGTGTGTATGTGATTCGACGTTAGGGAGAAAAGTGTGCTTTGATATCCAAGGGATGGGGCATGGCCCCCATTTTCTGCCCCGTTGGTTTGAATGCTACGTTAAGCCTACCTCGATAATCCGCCAGCCATGCAGTCTTGAAACGTTAGTAAAATCAGTGGTTTAGTGAACACAAACAAGTTCTCTATCATTGGGAAAATACAATTATGCATGGCATTGCATTGAATTGACCAAAAATGAGCAAAACAGCTGAGGGACTTGTTTATTGAACGTTTTTGTGCACCTCTATCTTAAACGTATTTAACAAGAGAACAAGGTCAGTTTCTGATGCATTTATGGATCACTGAATTCGTTTTCGGCAAGTCGTTGCAAACCTAGGAGTCCATGAAAAAAAATGTACAAGTTGTATGTGTAAATTTGATTTATCCGGGTGCTGATTACTCACTTAACCGGATATCAATTATCTGGACACCAGTCATCCGATTGACCGGATATTGATTATTAGGACACCGATCATATGATTGATCGGATTTCAACCTTTTGTGTAGAAAAATATTTGACCCTATGTATGTATGACAAAGTGGCTGCCTATTTGCCCATTGTAACATTATTGCAGTCCTCATTAGTTCAAATATCGGAATTCTACTATTTCTCTCTCTCTCTCTCTCTTTTTAATAATATCTGGAACTGCTCAATTTGTAATTAGTGATCAATGATGGCATAGCAAAGAAAGGAAAGAGCTCAGGGGGCTCAAGCCCCCCCCTCACCCATGTGCGTAGAGTTATATGGGCCTGTGGGGCTCGAGCCCCCACAATAAATTCCAACAGAGGTTTGACCCCCTCCCCAATAATCCACTAATATTTAAACAAAACTTTCAACTTTAGTTTACGAAAATGCTTTTGATGAATTTTCATAATATATATATATATATTTATATTTTATCCTGATCACACACTAGAGTTCTTCTCTCCAACCCGAACACTGACATAATTGCTCCCCTACTTTCTGTTGGTCAGCTGCAATGCTCTTTCTGTATTTTATGAGTGTTCAAATGATTTCGCATGAGCCCCTGCCTCCTGAGGAAATCCTAAGAAAGAAGGGAGTAGGTTTTGACCGCTAAAAAAGAGAACAGCCATCCAGAGATACTTAAGGTGGGTAGGGACATGCTGTCATAGGCTTAGAGTTATACGAACACATGAGGCTCAAGCTCCCACCACCATGAACACACTCCTGCGGAAGATACAAAAATAGGAAATATGCACTTTGACCATCAGGCGAAAAATCACCATATGATTTTGGAGATGCCTGTGGTTGTATCTCTTTAACTGCTCATTCTCTCTCTCTCTCTACACGCAAAGGAATGGGTTTCCCCTTGACGTAAGATATTACTGATTTGTTTCAATATTGCAATTTTGCTAAAGATCAGGCCCTACTTAACATTAAGTAGCTACATATCCCAATTGAACATACAATATTATGTATGGCCAAATTTTTAGCAAAGTACATGCATCAATGTAAAATTTTTCAAAATTATTGGGGGGGGGGAGACCTAAGCATATATTATGTACATTTATATATTGCAATATGTGTAAAATTTCAGTTTATTTCAAATTATATGAGGGGAGGGGGAGACCAGGCCCCATCGACTCATATAACTTAACGCTTATAAGCATATGTTCAATCAGGATATGTAGCCATCTAATGGCTATAAATAATTTATATTATTCGGTTTATTTAAATAGGTACTAAGATGCAAAATGTGTATATTTATCCAAATCTCTCATGGCATCTGCATAAAAAAAAATGTCCAATGAAGACTTTATGGCCAGTTGTAAGGCTTCTCTATAATGTGTTTTCCTTTCTCTCTCTCTCTTCTTTATATTTTTTTTTTCTAATTTTTTCCTTTTCAGTAAATCCTGATTTAATTAAGATTATGTCCTGTATCATTGTTCAACTGTTCCTTTCCTGTAGTCAGGGCTATTTTTGGATTATTGGCGACTCGGGTGCAAAAACAGTATATCGTCACCCTTATTAATTAATATTATATACAATATCAATTTATTCAGATGGAATTGTGTTACATTATGGGATTTACACATGGTTTATGACACACATATAGATTTTACAAATTGCAAATTGTTATCCGTCTTGTCATCATTGGATAAAAATTATCGAGACTGACTGAGTCCACATTATATATAATATTACTTTATAGAAATATTTATTTAAAACTTTTATACATGCAATATTTACTTTTATATCTATCGATACATATATAGTTTTAAACAATTATTATTCGAAAGATAAATATTTTTTAATTTTTCTTTTCATCAAATAAAACAAAGGTCCTTGATATTGTTTTTGATACAAAGATAAAGACAATATGACATAATAAATGACCTGAGGAGGCACCTTTTTGTACCCCGTCAGGACGACCCTGCTAGTGGTTACCAATTGCAATTTTATTAATTTAAACTTTCAGTTACATTCTAATAAATCAGAACATAATCTAAACTATACTATCCCCAAGGAATAAAGTTGCGGGGCCCTGTGGTGGTATAGTAATGACACATTTGTCCCTAGCGTTCGGTTATATCCTGTTCGATTCCCAGCTATGCCAAAAAAGGACTTTTACCGACTAAATATTTACCATAGTCTGAAGGTTGGTTCCATAAGACTTTTGGATTCCTCGGAAAATTGTGCGTCCCGACAATTGAAGTTAAAACATTAAGCATTTTTATTGATATTGGTTTTTTTTATGTGCTTTCTACCTTTTATTATCTATGTTGCTTGCTATCCCTTAACATTCTGGAATAGTGGATAAATACTCAGTATTAGCAAATGCTGTATATATATATATATGGCCTGCAAAAGGGTTGCTGGTATCTAACTGGAAGGAGACCCACACGCTGAACGTATGTGACGATGTGTGGAACCGGCCAGGCCAGTAACCTAGTGTCCTACCCCGCCTTCAAGTGGTGCAGGCTGAGCTTTCTATTTATGTGGCAAATTAATATTTGCTACACGGATAGAAAGGCGGAAGGGGAGGGCTAATTCACCAACCCGTTTAGCCAGCGTGGTGAAATTATGGCTAATTCCTCCATTATGTTGACACACCAGAAACCATGGCCCCTAGTCTCCAGGTGCTGGAGTGCTCCTGATCAAGGCAGCGGTCAGTGTGGCATGAAAGCAGGGGGTGCTAAGAATCACTGGAATGGCCCAGGCTGCCGTTTGTTATTGACCTTGGCTACGTTTAATGGACGATCCCTTGCTTCTGAAGCAAAACTTCAGGAATTGGAAGAGGAACTAGACAAGATCAAATGGGACATTGTAGGACTCAGTGAAGTTAGAAGAAAAGGTGAAGAGTTGGTGGAACTGAAAAGCGGACATTTGTTTTACTATAGAGGAACGGAAACTGGAAGAACAAGTGGTGTTGGCTTCTTAATCAACAAAAGAATTAAAGACTGTCTTCTGGAAGTTGAAAGTACATCAGATCGAGCAGCGAGGCTTGTTGTTCAACTAACCCAGCGATACCAACTTCAAATAGTACAGGTATATGCACCAACATCAAGCCATACCGACGAAGAGGTTGAAGAATTTTATGAAGAAATCAAAGAGTTACACACCAAAGGGAAACAACATATCAAGCTCATCATGGGGGATTTCAATGCAAGAATTGGACAACAGGAACAAGGAGAGACATCGGTTGGTAAATACGGATATGGGGAAAGGAATGAACGTGGCGATCAACTCATCGAATTTGCAGAAGCTGAAAACCTTAGCATCATGAATTCATTTTTTAAGAAGAAACCGCAAAGAAAATGGACATGGAAACACCCAAATGGGGGAACTAGTGAAATTGACTATATCCTGGCAAACAAGAAATCAATTATTGAAGATTGCAGTGTACTGAACAGATTTAATACTGGAAGTGATCATCGAATGGTGAGATGTAAAGTGCACTTAAATACTAAATTAGAACGACAGAAGCTCATTAGGAAACAAGTAAGTAAGAGGGTGGATCTAATGAAACTGAAAGTAAATACCGAGGCATTCAAGTTGGAATTAAAAAATCGCTTTTCTGCACTGGAAGGACTTATTGATGAAAGTGATATCTCAGAAGCAAATGAAAACATTGTTAAGACAATAGTTGAAACTGCTGGGGAAATTGGTGGTGTAACCTGTAAAAAGCACAATAGCAAATTATCTGAGAAGACGAAACAGCTCATGAAAAGGCGAAGAGATATGAAGGTGGACAATCGAAATACCAGTTCCAGGATTGAGTACATAGAACTTTGTAAAACTCTGCGCAAAAGCATGAAAGAAGACATAAGAAAATTCAACTGTGAGCTAGTAAGGAAAGCCATTGAAAATAACAAGAGCCTTAGGGTTGTTAAAGGAAGTTTATCTGTTGGGAAGAAACACATCATTGCATTAAAAGGAGAGGATGGCACCGTAACAAGAAATAGGGAAGAAATACTTAGAAGAGTTGAAGAATTCTACAAAAAACTATATGAAAGTAACAGTGGATTAAACGAAGACTCTGAGATAGTCGAAGGAACAGCTCCTAAAATCTTAAAAGAAGAAGTTTCATTTGCAATAAAAAATATGAAGAAAGGAAGAGCCCCTGGTGATGATGGTATTACATTAGATATCCTAAAAGAAGCTGGAGAATATGTAGAAGACATACTTGCAAAATTCTTTACCAAATGTCTTAACAGCGGTAACATACCAAACCAATGGGATTCTGCAACAGTAATTCTTTTGCATAAAAAAGGTGATAAAGAGGATTTGAAAAATTACCGACCAATTAGCTTGTTACCTGCTATTTATAAAATCTTCACAAAAGTGCTAACACATCGCCTGCAGAAAAAATTAGATGCAGCTCAACCAAGAGAACAAGCTGGATTTCGAAGTGGATTCAGTACAGTGGACCATATTCAAGTATTAAGAGAATTAATTGAAAGAACACATGAATATGAACTTCCATTGTGTGTTGCATTTATTGACTATGAGAAGGCCTTTGACTCTATTAAAACATCAGCAGTCATCAACTCTTTAAGATCAACAGACATTGAGGATGTGTACATTGACATGGTGAAACGTGTGTATAAAAATGCAAGTGCAAAATTTCGGTTACATAAAGATACCAAAACTATCAAAATTGGTAAAGGTGTGAGGCAGGGAGATACCATTTCTCCAAAACTTTTTACTTCAGCTTTACAGATGATTTTTCAGCAGATAAATTGGAATAACAAGGGAATAAAAATAAATGGTGAATATTTAAATCATTTGCGGTTTGCTGATGACATTGTTATTTTTTCAACGAACCCATCAGAACTCCAAGACATGGTACAGGAGCTCTCAACTAGAAGTAAAGAAGTTGGACTCAAGATGAACCTACAAAAAACTAAGATCATGTTCAATAATTTTGTAGAGGAAACAAAAATACAAGTTGACAACATTGAGCTAGAAATTGCTGATTCATATATTTACCTTGGCCAGCTGATTTCAATGGATGGCAACATTATGAAAGAACTCAACAGACGTATTAAACTTGGCTGGAGTGCATTTGGAAGAAACAGTTTTATCCTGAAGGGGAAATTGCCTTTGTGTCTAAAAAGAAAGGTCTTCAACCAGTGTGTATTGCCAGTCCTCTCTTATGGATCAGAGACATGGAGTCTAACAGTTGGAGCAATACGAAAGTTACAGACAACGCAAAGGAGCATGGAGAGGTGCATGCTTGGAATAACTAGGAGAGATCGAAAAAGAAACACTTGGGTGAGAGAGCAAACTAGAGTAGAGGACATCATTGTTAAAGTAAAAGGGCTGAAATGGCGATGGGCTGGGCATATTGCAAGAAGAACTGATCAACGATGGACAACAGAAATTCTGAACTGGATTCCAAGAGACCACCGAAGACCTAGAAAACGTCCTCAAACTAGATGGGTGGATGAAATAAGAAAACAGGTTGGGGTGACGTGGAAGCGAATTGCTCAGGATAGACTTGTGTGGAAAGCATTTGGAGAGACCTTCATCCAGCAGTGGATAGATAATGGTTGAATATGATGATGATGATATATATATATATATATATATACATGTAGTAAACGAAACTTCAGATTATCTGAAAATTCAGTGTAAAGCTGCAAAAAAACTGTAACATGCATCCAAAAACACCTTTAATTAAATATTCTTAAATCATTATAATAATAGCGAAAAAAATACTACAGTTATTTAATTGTAATAATATTGTTACAAAGTATACAACCGAATCTCTTTAACATGAACATGCTTAATGCAAATTATTATTTTCTCTTTCTTGAATCCTGTCAACACTGAATAACTAATAATGCGATCCAGTCTTTTCCAGGTAACATAAACTATTTTTAACACGAATAAATTTTCTGTCCCCCTGGGTGTTTTGTGTTAATGAGGTTCAACTGTGTGTATCAATTACGATATTAACTACTTTGGAAATATATAATCTGATATATATTTGTGTATGTCCAATATTTGTCATTTACGTTGGTTTCTTTCTTAAAACTGGAGTATACTAGAAAATAAGTATGAGCACTTTTTCCGAAAAATACAATGAAAGTAAGCACGCCCATTTTGGTTAACAAGGATTTCGGTTACGTGAAGTTCGGATAACCTCAGATTCAACTTTGGTGTACTACACCCACCCATATATATATATATAATTGTTTGTATTTTTATGATGCAAGTATGTATTAATTAAAAAATATTAGTAAAATAATATAGCGCGAAAATAATAATATATACGAAGGATGTTTACACATAGTTATAATAGTTTTGACAGCATAAATAACATACATACAATAAAAAATTGTCTTCTAATGTCTTCTATCTGATAGCCCTGTTTTTGAATTATCATATTGCATTTATATTTCCACGACAGTAGGGCATTTTGTAAAATCACAAACGGGATTTTCTCCAATTCCTCCTCCACATCTTTCCACAGTCCATCCAAGGTAGTGGATCGGCGTTTTGAAAGAGCTTGTTTAAAAAGTCCAAATGTACAGTAATCCATCGGTGTTACATCTGGAGACTTGGTAGGAATATGTAGGTTTTTTTTAATTTAAAATCAAATTCGTTATAAATATGTGTAAGCACACTTTGTATAATGTAATAGAGCAATAATGATACAATATTAAAAATTTCATAAATATATATAAAACAATAAATATAATATAAACATAATTATAATAAAATGTGTATGTATGTTAAAAACTTCTTCCGTTGGGGCAGGCCCCCATTAATTTTGAAAAAGTCTATGCTTATGCCCCCACCCCACCCAGTTGATAATAAAATACGTTGTTCTTCGTAACACTGAATCACATGTGTGTAGCCTTTTCTAAAGCTGCTGGAGCCCTCTCCCATAGTTCTTGAATTGCTATGCCTCTGCCCACCAAGTATTAAGGGAGATGTGTGATGTGGTAAAATAGAAATATTTAAAGATTATTTTTTTATTATGGTTTTTCCTAGAACATCACTTTTTTTTTTACCACAAATGCAGCTCAATTTATTTATTTATTTTTTGCAAGAACTGTTGCAGAAGTTGCTTATTTTAGTTTTTTTAACCATTCCTATCTTTCGGATGTATTCTAGATGTTTTTAATTAATTTCTTAGTCACTGGTTCAGGTTGATTACTGAATAGTTTTGCAACTTGAACTAAAAAAGTTTTAAACGGTGTGATGGTTTTTAAAACGTATTTGTTGTTTACTTTCTTTCTTGCAGACCTCCCGTCGAAGACCGATTAAAGGGACCTTGTATGTTACAGGAGATGGCTTACGAGTGGTTGATGATGAAACCAAGGTTGTTATTTTTTTTTAATAATGGCTGTGTTCTTGTTGCCATGTTTCATAGGGGTGAGTTTGGGCTCAATTTTTGAAGCCCGAAGTCTTGCAATTTGAACCTGCCTGAGCCCAAAATAACTTCATAGAAATTTGAGCCCAAGCCCGAAACTTCAATATGGAAAAGTCAGTTTTTGGCTTCAGTTGCATCCATCTTATGAGCTCATCTCATTTCTAATATCTTATATAATGTGCGAGCCCATAGTATACAAAACACAGTTTCTTGAGTGCTCAGTAGGGCAACCTAATTTCCTAAAGGGTTTATGGCATTTATGATTTCACCTTGTTCAGCGCAGAATGACCATTGCTGCCCTTCACCATAAAAATACAACCACCCTAAAGAGTTCAGCCCAGTTTCCTGGAGTTCTGGAGGGAGGCCGAATTTCCCCACATGCTGAGTAAAGTGTAGTTTCCTATGGTTGTTAACTCAGCCCCCCCAATTGCTGTAGTGAAACTCTGTTCCCCAATTACTCTCTTGAACTCAGTTCCTAATTAATCTAGTGAAACTTTTTTTCCCCAAGTTTCTGTGGTGAAACTCTGTTCCTCAATTACTCTAGTAAAGCTCTGTTCCATAATTACTCTGGTTCCCCAATTGCTCTCTCTTGAACTCAGTTCCCAATTAATCTAGTGAAACCTTTTTTCCCCAAGTTTCTGTGGTGAAACTCTGTTCCTCAATTACTCTTGTAAAGCTCTGTTCTATAATTACCGTGGTTCCCCAATTTCTCCCGGAAACTCAATCATCCAGGTAAAACTCTGTTCCCCAATTACTCTCTCTTGAACTCAGTTCCCAATTAATCTAATGAAACCCTTTTCCCAAGTTTCTGTGGTAAAACTCTGTTCCTCAGTTACTCTGGTAAAGCTCTGTTCCATAATTACTCTGGTTCCCCAATTGGCTTTCAGAAACTCAATCATCCAGATAAAACTCTGTTCCCCAATTGCTCTGTGAAATTCTGTTTCATAATTGCTCTCCGAAACTCACTTTCCTAAAAAATTAACTTTTTTTTTTTACCTTACTAGGGTTTGCTCGTCGATCAAACAATTGAGAAAGTTTCATTTTGTGCACCCGATCGAAATCACGAAAAGGGTTTCTCTTATATTTGTCGTGACGGAACAACGAGACGGTGGATGTGTCATGGGTTCTTGGCTCTCAAGGACACGGTCAGTAAAATTATCCATTACTTAATTTGCATGTCATTTCAGTGAACCTCTTTGATCATCATTAAATGTGTATTTCTGACAAATAATCTTTAACCTCACGTATACAAATTTGAACCATGGTCTGGCCCCACAGTGGTAATGGGCCATTAATCGGGTTTGACTCTCAATGATGCCCCCCACCCTTCTCCCACAAAAGAAACCTCTGACTCATGGCTCATTGTAGTTTAGTGGTTGGTTCCTGGGCCTTAAGAAGCCTTGGTGTATGCAGGGGGTGTTGATGGGGGTTGTAACCCCCCATTGCAATGAAATTTTGTATATTTAACATAGGAATATATGAGTAGTAGCTCTGTAACCCTTCCCATTAAGCCTATAACCCCCTTATGAACTTTCTGCTTATGCCTATGACTTAAGAAATCCCGATTCGCTGGGAAAATGTAGGTCCACTACTGTATGGTGACATAGAATTGACGCATTCGTTTATTATACCATTCACCCGGATTTGATTCCCAATGGTATCATTGTAAGCATGTGCCATTTATCTTTCAATCGTAATCCGGGATGGCTTCCCTTGTTAGCAGAGGTTTGGGTTCTTTGGAAACGTAAAAACTGTAGATCCCTATGCAGCATGAGGTCTGCTGTCCTTGTGCCCAACGAAGGTGGCCTGATGCTTTTGGCAATTGTCTTCAGGTGTGGTGGACTGCATTCAATTCTCCAGTAAGCTTAGATGTATGTGCATATGTTCAATTTTTTGGTTGGGGTATTTAAAAGATGATATACTTGAATTTTATTATTGGAATATTGTAATTACTAATACTATAGGTATTAGAATTTTATACCATTGGTTGTTGGAGTAGGTATAATAAAATTTCAGTTATTGGTTTGAGTACAGATACATTTAATGGTTAAGTTACGAACGATTAAGCTACAACACAGCTAAAGTTTACTGACAGAGTGACTACCTAAGTATCGTTTTTCTAAATTCTAAATCCAGGTTTGATTTCCAAATTCAGAAGGGTTTGATTTCTCAATTCAATAAACATGGGTTTGATTTCCAAATTGTTAACTTAGGAAATTAATTTCTTAGTTCAAGTACATCCCATTTAAACAGAAATATAATTAATAATTTATAAAGGCATGTGATAGGTTTGTATAGAGTAGAACAGAGAATTATGGACCGCGAATAACACCCAGAATGATGCATGAAGACAGGCATGATGTTAGAAATAAGTTAAAAATAACAAAGGCCAATTAGATTGACACCACTTTACTACTGGTAAGTTAATACCAGATTCAAAATTTGAACATATACTCTTAGTAGGCGATTAAAGAATATACTGATAAACGCAAATTAAAAAAAAACACGTAAGTAAAGTATTTTAATATTTCACGTGGACTTGGATACATGATAAAAAAGGGTCTGCTGGTCGTTCGTTGCTGGTTGATAAACAGTCAGAAGTTAAAATAATAGTCAGTCAAATAACATTCACCTCCTAACCACTTATTTAATAATAATAAACAGTAGTTTTAAGCTGTGGTGAGAAGCAGAATACATAATGAATTGTTAAATTTTTAAGGTTTATGTGATAGGATTTGGGGCTCCATCACATAGTTTTAGATTTAAAAGAGCTCCGTGAACAAAAAAGTTTAAGAAACGCTTCTATATCAATGTATTTTTTTTTTGAATTATTAGGGCGGCATACATACTATGTATTACTATACGTTATAATATGTAAAATTACAATTAATTTAAATTATTAGGGGGCTTGATTTGCACTGTATGCCTGGTGATCCCATAGTTCTAATGTTAATTCTAATATTATTTATGTAACCTCAGATTTTATGTACTTCCTTTGAGGTTCTGCGCCGCTTATAAAATCATTAGTCCACCGTCTGTGTGTATGTATATTTTTCATTATGTCATTTTATCCTTGAATTGTTTAACATTCTTTTATTTCTTGGTATCTTATAATTCTATTGATATCTATAAAGAAGATACCTACCTTTGCACATCTTATATCGAATATTTCTAATATATGTATTATTTAGGGAATATTTAAGATGCATATATATATATGTGTGTGTGTGTTATAAGATTAATTTTCTAGGTTCAAAAATTGAATGCATATACATTTATTTAAATTTAATTCTCTTTGAAAAAAGAATTTTATACATCCTTTTTTAATATCTTTTAATATTGCATTCTTAATGTTCTATTACATTATATCAGTGGCCTAGTATGGGTTGTCAGCACTCGGGGCATTTCACCTACTAAAGCCCATTAGCCCTCCCTTGCACCAGTACAATACAGTACTGAAATTTTGCACCCTGGCCATTCACCCGATGCCCTTTTCCATTCTATGCCACTGCACTATCTTATTATTTTACTTATGTATTTAAATTATTTTCTATATATATATATATTATTTTTAATTCTATTTAGGGTGAACGTCTAAGCCACGCTGTTGGCTGTGCTTTCGCTGTATGCTTGGAGAAAAAACAGAAGAGGGATAAAGAGTCCATTGTCTTATCCTTTGATCCTAGCACTTCTACCTTCACTCGGATGGGCTCTTTTCGACAGAGCTCGCTGACAGATCGTTTGCAGGATCCTCAGGAATGTAAGCCTACTGGTAAGTACCGGAATAAACTGCTTTTCATCGTACCCTGGAAATCTGCAGTTCAGTTGTCAGTGGCTATATATTTGTGTAGTTCGGAGGCCATATTTAGTTGTCTGTCCCCTACTTGTTAAGCATTTCTTAGGGTGATTGTAAATGATCAAATTTTAGAAAATTGTTGATCATCACAATTTTCCTTTCCTTGTACAGTATATGACATAACGTGGCCTCACCAACTCACCTGCCACCATCAGTTGAGCGTAACAGTTACAACTATAGCCCTTTGACTCCACTAAGCTTAACGGCTTGTCACCTTATTTGACACAGAATGACCTTTGCTGTAATTGGCCCATAAAAATTCAACCAATCACGGCTACAGCCCTTTTAGCTCACTGAACTTGGTCATGTGTTAACCTGTTGTGGGTCGAAGGCAGGGCTGAATCTAACTACATGTGTGCCACAGGGCTATTGCTGCCCCTGTGATTGCTGTTGCTGAATATTGTTATGACTAAAGGGCATCTTCGGCCTAAAGTCACGTCTTCATGCTTTTATGGACACCCACCAGAAGTTGTCCTGCTCGAAAGACATGTTAAGTGAGTCTATCATCAGCAGAAGGGACTCAGAATTGACTTCTGGAAACACATGGCTCTTGACCTTGTATGTATGAATCCAGGTTAGATTTAAGCAATGAATCTGGTTAGAAGACTCGTAAGTTTTGGTAATACCATATCACTAACCACTAGCTTAAGCAGTGTCATATTAAGATGATATTATGTAGGCTCCATTGCTAGTATGATACCATTATAGATGCTACTACGGAGCCATTTTCCTCACAACCGAGGTTTGTTTGGCTTTTTTATGGCGCAAGAGCATCTGGGCTATACTGCGCCATTCCTCACAACCGAGGTTTGGTTGAAAGTTATTTGCGTTTCATTAGGGAAATTTTAGAGAAGTCGGTGAATTTTTTTCTCCATTGTAAGTGGGAACCATAGAAATTTGTGTTTACTCCATTAATTGTATATGCCAGTACATTTAAGGGTTACAAGTAGCCCTGAGATAGCATAATGGTAGCACTTTTTTCTTCTGATCCATTGTCCACGATTAAGTTTCTGAGGTGGCAACATCCCTCAGAAAACTGTTGCACCAGGAGCAACGGTTTTTTGACAGCATTCCTCAGAAAACTGTTGCACCAGGAGCAACAGTTTTTTGACAGCATCCTTCAGAAAACTGTTGCTCCTGGTGTAACATAACCTTACTGACCTTGCTGTAAAAAATATATGTATGCATACTGTTGCCTTTTGTTTAGATGGAGATTCAGTGTCTTATTTATGTTCTATTTTGGATGTTACAGAACCACCTCCGGTGAAACCTGTGAAAAATCCTTTTGCCATTGAAAGACCACATGCACCACCGATAATGGTGCAGAGACAAGGATCATTCCGTGGCTTTACAACTCTGAATCAGACTTCTCCTTTCAAGCGTCAGCTCTCTTTAAGACTTGACGAGCTTCCTTCCACCCTTGAAAGGCAAAAGGCGATGACATTCGAATATAACTATGCGACAAAACCAATCAGTAACGGAGCAACAGGTATATAACGTTTGAAGTTATAGTGAAGGGAGAAAAGAAACATTAGGCACATATATGAAACCAAATACATGTGGGAAACACTGCAATTGTTTTATTTATGCAATTATTAAGGGCACCTATAGTTTGTGGTTCCGAAGTTGCTAAATCAAAACCATCAGTTTGATTCGGCTGTAGTTTTCATTTTTTCAAATAGTAAATACACCAGAAAGGTAAGTCTGCCACTCAGCAGCACTTTTCTGCGGCAGAACAGTCTTTCCAACACATTTTGGTAAAATTGCTCATGCAACCAGGTCCATATACACTATGTGATCAAAATATCTGGACAACCAGTGGTGTATGCAGAGAGGATCAATGAGGGGTCATAACCCCTGCATTGAGTCTTTATTATGGAAAAACTATCGTACAAATAAAAATTGCAACCCCCTTATAAATTTTCTGCTCACACAGATAACTGTACTTTCTTCTGCAAAGGAATAAAAAACCAATATGGCATGGTCCACCTTTTCACTTCAATACAACCCCAACTTTGCTTAGAAGACTATCCATCGAACTTTGAAACATTGCAATTGCCTGCCGTTCTGCCGAAAGGATGTTGGTCGATTCTTTCGATGTCGCATGTTTTGCATAAGCATATACAGAAAGTTTATGAGGTAGGGGGGGGGGAGGCTTACAGAGCTACAACTGCATGTATTCGTATGTATAAAAAATTTCATCGCAATGGGGAGGTTTTAACCCCCACCAACCCTCCTGCATACACCACTGATATCATAAATAGTTTGCAACCGTGGGTACAATTCAATCTAAAAGCATTCTATTGGATGGAGGAACAGGCTTTCAGTAGACCTGTCCGATTTCACAATATTTGTATCATCAAATGAGCACTGCACGGCCTACGCTTTAAGGACTGGGATGCATGATCATGTTGAAACCAAAATGGTCCTTCAACAAACTGTTGCCATAACGTTGGCAGCATGTAGTTGTCCAAAATATTGAGATAAGCTTGTTTACTTGTTCACATCATTGCAATCAAGGGGACCCATCTTGAGTTATTAAAAGAAAATCCATATTATTATGTGCCTCTTCCACCAAACCATATTTGGAACAATATAGCCTGCTATATATATATTGCTCAAGGATCCATTAACGTCAAACCATATACCACTTTAATTAACGCTTGGCATTGATTGCACTAATGTTCAGAGTATATGTGGCTTTTCAACCATGAAAACTCAATCTTTAGACCTCTCATTGAACTGTCATGATGCTGACATTGCATCTATAGAGATTTTGGAATTCGTTGTGAATTGTTCCCATTGATATGATTTTGCTTCACCACTGTCTTGAGCACTCAGTGACTCCTCTCTATCAGTTGGCATGGTCAGCAAGATCACAGTTATTCTGTAATAGTCCATATACATTTCCGTAAAGGGGAAGGAAGCATAAAGGGGTATATGCAACATCAACAAATTTCACAAATAGGTTCTCCACAATGGTAGCACTAAATCACTTCACCATGTTCAATGTCAATAAGCTCACTTGTACATCCTATGCTACTGTATCGGCTTTTCAGATTCATATATATTTTTTTTTTCCTTTATGAGTTTCCCGTGTGAGCCATAAATTAATATATATAAATGGGCCAGTCCACTATTTAAAAGAGGTGTGTGCATCTGGGTACTTTGATGATGTAGTGTATTTTTTATACAATTTCCTATGTTGTTGCTTATATAAAAAGTACACGGGATGAAAATGCCACCAAAAGTAACACTTCACTGTAGCGATATAATGTTGCCCGTTTCTGCACCCAATGTAAGAATTCAATAAACACAAATTTTCATAATATTGTCTGTAAAAATCATCTTACAGTTTCTTTGCTTTTAATTTAAAACAAGCGTATGCCATTAATAAGATACTTTACACTTTGGAGTAGTTATTGTTTTGTGATTGAAGTCTTTGTGTTAACACTTCACCTACTGGAAGCCTATTAATAGGCTTTGTTACAGATACAAGCGGTAGGTAAAGTGTTAAAAGGAGTTCTGGTGTCACTGACAGATCCAGGGGGATGATGGGATGATCGCCCTCCCCCTTGAGCTGAGATTATGTCATGGAAAACTAAAAAGTACCGGGCACTTGGCTAAAACTAGGAATTAGAAACAAATCGCCCTCACTGTGAAAGATTTCTGTATCCGCCATTGTTAGTAGCATCTATTTCTATAAACTTTGAAACAATAACCAATAAACGTTGTAAATCACATAGTGTATAATATTATCTAGTCCAGCGGTTCTAAAAATCAGCAATACCACTCCCACAGTAGATAGTGGAATGACCAAATTGGGTACTGCTAGCTAAAACAGGTATAAGGGGGCACAAAATCTATTTTGATCGACAAGAATCTACTTTCACTGTACTTTTTTTAAAAAAAAAAAAAAGACTAGGTGATCGATTTTTAGTTTTTACAAAGTTGGCACAGTGAAGGGAACATGATAAAACGTCCACTTGAATATAATATCGAGATAAAGCTGAGATTTAAGAAATCGTGTCAAAAGCACATAGGCTTTAGAGAGAAATTTCTAATAGATATCCACTATCATGGATTAATGGTAAAGAAACTTTTGATTTTATTCCCAATTCCACGCTTTGTTAAAGTGGTATCAGTGTGGTTGTTCAGCACAGCTCTGTCTCTTTAGTCAGAGAAATCGATTCCCGGGGTGAAACATAATACAGCGTTAAGTCTTAACAAGGGACATCCACAGAATCAGACATTTGGAGGTACATGTGTTGATACCTACATATACTGGGGACCAGAGGAATTGTTCCTTACGGAAAGTAACACTGTATTTTGAAATTGCCTTCAATCCATAAAACCTGGTTATCGATGTCTGTGTTGATGTGGATAAATTAACGTCAGTTGTCAACATCTGTGTTTATAAACCAAAAGATGTGTTGTGCAAAGAAGACAATTTAAATGAGATTTATGATTTACAGCATATTTTATTCTTTCATTTTCAGTCTCCAGCGATAAATTGCTAATTATGGCAAAACTTTTCTTACACCTATATCCCAATACTCTCTTCTTTTCTTTTTTTTTCACACCTCCATTTTAGCCTTTTTTTTTTTTTTACTTTTTTCTCTCACTTCCTTTTAACAGTTTATCTTCGACAGAAGCCCAAATAAAAAAATATTTTTATGTGATTTCTGAAAAAAATTCGTGTTTAGTAATGTAGACGGGGATTTAGGTTTAATATCACCTGGACCATGCAGTCTACTTTTGTGATGTATGTAAATACGAAAATAAGTTGGAATAACATGGAAACGAATTGCTCAAAATAGACTCACATGAACTCCACTTGGAAAAACCTCTATTCTGCAGAGAATAGATGATGATTGAACATAATGATGCATACTAGTCTCTCGATAATTCATGTTAAACGGAACAGAAACTACATTTAATTACCAAAAACTTTGATTTTCCAAAAGACATTAAAAAATACATTCTATTTCACTTAAGCTGGGACATTTTTGGGTTGTTGGCTGCCTTGGTGTAAAAACAATATAACCTCGCTCATATTAATTTAATATTGTTTTATTTAGAGTTTGATATGTGAAGTGTTTACTTTTATATCTAAAATAATTTAAATATGTATTTGAGACAGTTGTGTGATATGTAAGAGCAGAATATTTTTTAATTTTTATTTTTATAATATGAAACAAAAATCCCTGGTAGTGCCTTTTTTAATTAAAAGATCAAAAATAATATAATTAACTGCCTGCCTGCCTGCCTCCGCCCCTGAGATTGACTGTCGAAGTGTGGGGGTACTTTTTGCACCCATAAGCGGCTCTGCACTTGCAGATATCTCACAAAATACTTACATCCCTTTATTTTTTAAATAATGATGAATAGAAGATTTTATAGCTTAAAAAACAATTGTCAGTCCTCTTTCAGACTGAAATTTTCTGATTTTTCCTTTTTTAAAAAAATGTCGGGAAAGCGTTGTGAAAAAGAAATTCAAAAAATTTCATTGCCTTGAATTGCAAAACCAAGAAGTTCGTTGCCTTGAATTTAACAGAACCTCAATTTTCTGAGACTACTGTACATATCAAAATATAAGTAACATTACACTAATTTAAGTTGATATGGTAAAATTACTAAATCAAACAATTACGCATTAAACGTTGACCTCAATTTTTAATTCAATATAAATAAATTCAGGTATATGTATCACGTTTCCGCTTAAGTTGTCTTTTTTTTATACTACTTCCATAGTATTTTTTGAAGAAGTATGTAAAGCATGTTTTTCATATGTATCTGCATGGCATTGTTGCACTTGTTTTTTTAGTAGAATTGAAATATTTGTAGAGTATTGTTGTAGTGGTATGCTGCTTCTCTCCGTTTTAGTTGTCCCTATTATTGAGACCTCTCCCATTGGCGAGAAACAGGATAGCATAAGCGCCATGTGCCAACAGTTGTCTCAAGGCCTTACCTTTCTCAGTAAGCACGACGAAGCTTTCGTCAATTCTGCCGATGCACGTTATTGCCATACACAAGCTGAGCATCACGGTTAGTTGCATGAAATACTGTCTTCGTAGTATTTTGTAGTATTTTTTTTTTCTTTTGCTTCTTTATGATGCTTGAATCTGTTTTAATTTGCTTCTTTTCAATGGAACGTATGAAAAGCCTCAAATGGTCATATAGGCCAGGTGGAAAACTATATTGAAGGATTTAATTGAATATATATAGTGTGATAATTAATTTAATAGTTTTTAAATTTGTTTTCTTGTTCAAACGTGTTTAAATCTTGTTTTCATGTTCATACAGTGAAAGTATCTTGCTATAATTCATAATGTCTCTCAATGTCATTCTAATTAAGGACAGTACTGTGAGGCCTGGAAAATACTTCATAGATTACGCACATTGTAATTAACGTCTTTTTCTATTTAACGATTTTTTTCCTTCCCTTTAAAGTCGGTGATGGGAGATTACTGCATTTGCTCTATGAATATACAACTAATTATTCATTTAAATGCTGTTCCTTACTTGCTGTGTACTAGTTTAGTCATGGGCATATAATCATATGAGCCTGTACAACCCGAGTTCCCCCCCCCTCCATTAATTAAAAATACATTGCAATTTTACATATATTGTAATGTGTACATGTTCATAATATATGCTTGGACCCCTTCGATAATTTTAAAAACTCTACGTTGGTGAGGGCAGTGTTTGTTAATATATCCTTAAATACTATTCGTTGCTGTATACTTTAGTAGTTTGTTGCTGTATACTGTAGTATTTAAATAAAAACACAATACTGAGGCAGTTAAAATTAAATAATTTAATGTTGTGACAGCTGTTTCTGTAGCCTCATGCTACTTTTGAAACAATATATACACTTATGCAATAATTTTTGCCACCCACGTTCATATAGCTCAAACTAGAGCTTTTTTTATATTTGGAGAAAAAGAGGCGCGGACCTCATCCTGGATTCGAACCAGGGTCCCCGCATTGAGCACGCGGTGTCTTGACCTACTAGACGAACGAGGACAAGAACAAACGCATTTTTCTCCGTATATGAGGATGTAAGATATTATTACCCTTCACAGGGATAACACAATTGCCAAATAATGGTCAACACAGAAGGGTGGCAAAAATTATTGTATAATAAATTCCCCCACGAAAACTCACAAAAATCTCGCCCCGGAGGCTTTTCTGTGTTGACCATATTTGGCAATTGTGTTATTTTAGAGATAGGAGAAACGTTTCTGGATACAACATGGATCCACGGGTCGGCATAAACTTTCAGGAACTCAGTTAAAATTAAACTATGGAGGATCTTAAATGCGGTTGATAAGGGAAAAGTTTTTTGTAACATTCCGGATCACATTCCATAAATCGCAATACTTTAGTACTGTTCATTGCTGTGTACTTAAGTACTGTTCATTGCTGTGTACTTAAGTACTGTTCATTGCTGTGTACTTAAGTACTGTTTTTGGACAAATTATCCATTCTTTGTGCAGTGACTATAAGTAGTATAGTTTTGAGCTTGATTAAGTAGATTACGGTTTGGAGGGGTGGGAAAAGTCAATTAGTTTAACACAGTTCCCTCCCTCCATCCTTAAAAGTCGTCAAGAACTCTTTGTTTGGTTTTCATCTTTAAAGGCTCTTAAAATTACTTAGTTTTCTTCAGCGGTTTTTAAAAAACCCTTATTTTTCTTTCTCTGCAAAATTGGAATACAAGCAACCCGACGATTTGATTACAACTTTCTACCTGGTTTCAGAAACTTGCACCAATGTCAACAACGTAAAAGTTTAAAAATTATTGGGAGAAGAAGACTCGAGCATATTTTAAGTACATTCATGCATTATAATATACACTGTATCCCAAACACAACTGGCCTATTTGAAAAATTAATTAAAAAAAAAAAAGTGATAGAGATGCATCATGTGTTGCGCTATGCTTCGGGAAAAAAGTAAATTTTCAGTCAGACAGAAAAACAAACTATGCATCTCTGTCGCTTCCCCTCATGGGTACCTATGAGGAGGGTATCAAGCCCCTTCCCTAGCCATTTAAAAATTGTATTTTCCCGAACCTGCTATGCATTTACTTTCAAAAGTTTTACAGTCACATTTTAAAATAAGGTACTTTTTAGCTCATTACTAATTGTCAAGCAATATCAATTATTTTTGTAGCGTTTTGGTATCTTGTACATTCACAAAAATTCTTGACAGCTTCCAGGAGGAGGTAATTTTTCTCAGCTCCCCCCCTCCACAAGTACTTGTTAATTTTTCTCACCCTCCCTAGAAGTACTCGTATAGGCACCCATGCCCCCAATCCCTTTTTTTTTTTTTATTGTTAGTTTTTCAAATAAGCCAGTCATTTTTAGAACACCTGTACGTAAAATTGCAATTTATTTTAGATTATTAGGAGGGCTTGTGCTGCATGGGCCCATGTGATTCTACGACTATGAGCAATGCAGTAAATAACATAACAAAGACTCTATCAAATTCTTGAGTTTTGAGGTACTACAGTAATGCATCCTTAATGTTTGCTCTGTGTAGTTGATAGGGATGCAGTATTGTGTGGTTTTCGTCATATCTCAGTTAGTCCTTTTAAAAAATCATTTGGGTCAGTAGGAAAGTCTTTGATTTTTACTTTGGAAAAAGAGTGGAGAACCTTATTTAGTGAATGCATTCTCTTGTTCTTAATCTTTTAAAGGAATGCATTCTTTTGAATCGTTCACGGAATGAGAATAATTATTCATTGATGTCAAAAAAGGGATTGTTCTCTCATCACATTTCCAATTTGTGATCTCCTGTATTTCCTTACCTTGTAAATATTCAAAACTATCTTAGTTTGATATCTTGTAGATTTTCAAAACTTTTCATGACACCATCATTCACATCAATAAGCATATGTAAATAAGCTGGGCATAAAGCACATTTTTTTTTTTTTTATATATAAAAGTAGTCTTTTATTTGACCTTCATTTGAACAGCTAACCATCCAGTTTTTTGACGATAGCTTGTAACCTATCAACAATACAGTGTCATCATTTGTGATTGACATTTCCAAATTTCTTTTACGCGTACAAGCACAAAAAAAAAACTATTTGCATCGTATATCCTCCATCAAACCCTATGAGCTACAGTAATATTATAGATTACAATCAGCCTGTATACAAGATTCCAAAATGAGGGTTTGATAAAAATAATTTTCTCCCTCTGCAGGGCCTCGGACCATGGACTGTTTTTATTACGGGCTATTTTCATCATTGGTATAGGTTTGCATATAGCATTAGTCATTGCCATAGAGACAAGTATAAAGTTACACTTAAAAAACGAAAGTACTTCTGGAATTACGAAGCAAAAAATTAAAAATTTGAAATATTTTAAGTGTGTGTGTGTGTATGTAACCTCAAACATGGAATAGCTAGGACAATTGGCAAGATACATTCACTAACCTGAAAAGAAGTCTATATATAAAAGAAACACAGTATCCTCAATACATCAAGCCAGTAGGACAAATGGACGATTATTATTTTTGTATTATGAATGTGAAGAATAAGTCACAATCATATGCCACATAAATAACTTCAATAAGCTTATACTCTAGGTGTTCAATGTTTTCTAATCTGGTTTTATTTATGCATTTCTTCTATTTTCCTTTAAAGATCGGCAACCAACTTCTGCCAACAGTGACCATTCCTCCCGTGCCGAAGCCTGGCTTGACAGTTCTGCAAAGTCACTGCAGAAAAAGAACAACACATACAACAATTCAACAACTTCTGCTGTTACTAGGAATCCCACCGAACTCATTCCTCCCACATCGCTTGGACCAAATGTGCCATCTGTGCAACCTGTTGCTCCACCACGCCGTAGCAGTCCCAATTTTTCCCACCTGCGGAGTCAATCGCTGGGATCTGGCAATGCCTTCATCTATTCAACATTACATAGTGCAGTGAATACAGTGTCATCCACCGCATCAGAATGGCCACAGACTAATGGTGTGAGTCCGACCAACAAAAATATTCCGTCAAATGGCTTTTGGATCAACGGCAACACATTCCATTCCCCGTCAAATGCCTCCATGGGATATAAAGATCCTTTCGATGTTGAATGGGCCTCGCTTGCTGCACGCCACCAAATGAATACTAACCCATTTGCGCAACATGCTGTCAAGGCTTTTGAGGTACAGATGTAATCTGCTTTTTGTAGCACTTATGTACAGAAAAAAAAAAAAAGAAGTGTTTCAACATGATCTGTCCAATTTTTGTTCCATGAGATGATATCATAGTACTGATTAAGATGCTTTTATTGTACTTATGGGTGTTAGGGGTCCCGAATTGTAACCCACTTCAACATGGTATATTTTCTGCATTATTTCCATCTATTCACATTTTGTGTAGTACACTTCAAGAGGATGAGAGGTGATATGTTTACACACACAAAACGACAGTTCTTTGTCCATATTATCCCCATTCCTGCACTCTTGAGTTATGATGAATTTGAAATAGATAAATACATGATACATTCAAAATAATAGATTGTCATCCATATTATCTGCATTGATCCTCACGATGCATAGTGCACTTAAAAAATAATACATTTAAAATAATATCCTGTTTTCTGTATCACTCTTCACTCTCTTATGGTGTACTGAAATTGAATGAAAAAACTCTGTTTTTTGTTAGCAGAGTATATGTATTTCGGGATTGAATGATGTTAAAATAATTATTTTCCAATATTAATTTATATTAACATGTGATGTTAATTTAATTGACTCGTCGTGAGATTGGAGGTCTTTCTATTTATAATTAAATTATGTAATTAAAACTTGATGTATGATATGAAAGTATAAGTAAAACCTTCATATTAAAAGCTGTGCACAATGCATAATTTATAAATTAAAAGAACCTTTTAATTAATCAAAATATTATGGAGAATGATCTATTTTTATATATTTACATATGAACTTGCAATAGCGGGGATTCTCTTACTGAATATCAAGGAAAAAAAAAGAATTGTAAAATGTCATTATGGATTTTTAAACTACATTTATATTTTTCAGCAGCTCGTTTGTGAATCTAACAAATACAGTTTTCAGAAGCATTTAATGAATCATCAGCGAGCAAAATTAAACCTCTTTTAATGCATGGGAGAAACCGTTTAAAAAAAGTAATACGGCATAACTTATTTTTAATACCCTGATACTACAATCATTTTTCCGCTGGATGCAAACCAGTTTCGATACTATCAAAATTAAACTATTTGATGGTAATTATCATAAACATGTATTACATGACTTGTTGTGTCATTGTGAAGGTCCAAATCATATGAAATAAATGTATGTGCTGCTGAAACCTTAACCATACTGAAAATCAATACTTTTCAGCCGTATTTTTACGTGACACTAATCTATGAAAGTTGCCACATTAAGTACTGGTGCTCATGTTCTAGTACATCGTATGTTGAGTACTAATACCTAAGTTCTATTACAACATATTAGGTACTCTAGTGTCAGCATATTATTCATTATCTAGCATTCTATTGATAACTTTAAGTTTCTTTTTTCATGAATACCACATTTTACCAATGTTAGAGCTACGTGAGGAGCTAAGTATGTGCAACACATAGAAGTGGATTTACCAATAGGGCTACAGACATTAACTTTCATACGAAGAAACAAGAGGCACACTATATACTAAAATCAATATGTCAAGCACTAGGACAAGTATGTGCCTGATATTAACAACACTCATTGCACATATATAAGCAATGTGCATAAACCAATTACCAACAGTATCAAACTCGCAATATGCCAATATTATAGCATGCACCGAGAGAGAAATATGTTGGAGAGAATATCAGTCCACAACAAACACCAAAACACGGAGCCACAATGAATGGTAAAGTTTGCTAATATGCAAACTGAATTGGAGCACTGTGACCTCAGCTAATTTTTTGATTTGCTAAAAACGTTTGTTTTTAAGTCATTAATATTTGGGAGTGGCTATGTGAGGAAATTAATAGGGGGATAAACTTTCTTTTCCAATAATTATGAGGCATACAGAGATGGACTTGATGGTAGCATTCGCCTCCTAAACTTGAGTTGCAGTCGCATTGAGTTTATTTAATAGCGTTGGGCACCGACAAAGCTTCTCATCGCATTAAGTGTACATAAATCATACTCTAGATAGAAGGGGGGGGGGGCATCCAGTCTTGAGTGAAGGTGTTTCCTACTATGTCGGAACCTTCTCCTTGACCGATCAAAACAAGCTTATAAACACAAAAGTAAAGTTATGATATTTAACTACTTTTTTACTTTGTGCGTATATCATGTAACAGCTATTCCATCGCAAAAGTCGATTTGCAACATATTTGACTTCCCTCTCAAAATTTGTGTTTTAGTTTGTGCCAACAGGATAGGGTCTAGCATGAATAACGAATATGAACAAAATGCTGCTACGATTAACCACACTGAATCTCTTTTACGTGTGGGTGTAATGTTTTCAATTGTCACCACCAGTATGAAAGCATTTGAGAATAATGTATATAAGGTTGCGTTTAATGGTTAGTATTTATGAATACTGAATATAATTAAGAAATCCTTAAAATGATGAATTATGACAAAATGTGCTTTTTTTGGTGCATTTCTTGTAGCTTTTTATAAAATTTTAAAAATATTTTAAATCTTGGTGGAATGTATATTTCAAATTCGTACCTATGTTTTGAACATTTAAAATTTTATGCATATCTGTTAAACTGTAACGTTTGTAAATATTAATGTATATAGTTCATGAACTGTGAAACTGTTTGCTTTTTAAATTAAAATATGGATTTTAATATTTTAATACCAATTCAAATTAATTCTCTTGGTATTTCATTCTATTCGAATGTTTAAAATTGTCCTTTCTATATTTCAAATATTGTATTTTATCATAAAAGTGCTCATATTTCCAAAGTTGTACATGAAGAACTAATACAAGAATGTGCATTGCTGTCTAACAGAAACTATTCCATTTTATCAGTGCAAAATTTAGCAAGTTTATTTAAATTTTGCTTCTTTTTGTGGGGGTAGGAATATATATTTGTCATTATCGTCAAGAAATGGTATGTTCAGTTGCAGTTAAAGTTTGAGTTTTTGCCAAGTTTGAATCGCCCCTAAATCACCCATGAATTGTGAAAAAAATGGCAAGCAAGATTAATGCTACCAATTTAACACTTTTACCACTTAACTGTTGCCATCTCCCTGTTTCATTTTCGTAGTTTGTTTGCAATAATCTATTATCTATGATTCTAATTTGGTAATAAACAGACTCTGCAACTAAACTTTTACCCAATATTTATATGCATAGTTATGAAAATTTATAGAGGACCTGCAAGACAAATTATTATAAGAAAGCCTTATCAAAATATATTCACAATGTATTTGCAAAATTTCGAGCTATAAATTATATAGTGATTATACATAGTACATATATATATATATTTCATAGTATGCCTATATCTGCATGGCTAATTGTTATAATGTCTTCAATATCATTGTGTTTTTCATAAAATTAAATTATATTTTGGACTCTTTCTTTAAAATTCCATGGGATGGTCAAAAAAAAAAAAGTTTTCTAAATAAAATTAGTTTTGGTTATGTGCAAAATAATTTTAAAAAATATTTTAAACGAATGGATATGAGATTAGTATGTTTCATTATTTATGGCGAATTACAAACTCATGTGTTCTTTGCAAATGATTATGAACAGTTTCCCTTTGCTTTAGATTAAGTCAGTAGCTTATCATTAAAAGGGAGTTAAATTTGATCTCCCACTTTATATAAAAAGGAAACTATATTTTAAAAAATAGCTTATATTTAAAAAAAAATAGGCTACACTTAAAAAAAATTTGAATTTGTCAGGTTAAAAAGAAAAAAGCTTTGTTGTAAAAAATGCTTTTTTTAAGGAAAACGAGCAGTGGTGTAGGTAAAAAGTTCATAAGGGAAGGGTTACAGAGTTACAACTCATATATTCTTACGTTAAATATACAAAATTTCATTGTGATGTGGGGGTAACTCCTATATTCCTATGTTAAATATGCAAATTTCATTGTGATAGGAGGGGGGGGTTACAACCTCCAAAACTACCCCTGACTACTCCTATGAAAGTGAGTGATCTGTTAAAAATAGTTCCTAGTTTTGTTAAAATATTAGTTTTCATTTTCCTAAATATGTTTTATGCATAAGCCTAAGCTTAATTTATATTATTATCATGTATTTTTTGTAAGTTGCTCATAAATATCTGTTAACAATTTTTTCCCCAAATCAGTTTGATATTCTTAATATCCTGACCATTTTTATAAACTTACATTTTCGTTATTACCTATTCTGTGAAAAAACGAATTTTTGTTATTGCAGCATCCACTTTTTAGAAGTAGGTGTTGGCTCACCATGGCCTTTGCTGTCCTTGTGCCATAGAAAGTAAATTTGGAGAAAATAAATTAAATAGAAAGGAATAATATATTTGATCAGTCGCTTGCTCCACAACTTAAATATATTTTTTTAATACTTTTTTATGTTTTAATTCCACTTTTTTTATTACTTCACGTTCAAGGTTTGCATTTGTAATGAACTTGTAGCGGATTGTGAATATCTGTGTATAAATGCTGTGAACAAAACAATGTATGACTAATTTTTTAACGTTTCTAATGAAGCAATTTTTATTTAGTTTAAATTCCACGGTTTGCTGACAGTGTAAAATAATGTATCCCTCATATACACAAGCCTCATAGTATACAGGAAGTTCGTAAGGGGAGGTGTTAAAGGCCCAATGGGGGAGGGTTGGTTACAGAGCTACAACTCACATATTCCTATGTTAAATATACAAAATTTCATTGCAGTGGGAGTTACAACCCCCATCAACACCCCCCTGCATACGCCAATGCTCATAGTGTCACAGAGGTAACCCTAGTTTGATTCCCGATGTTACCTTAGAAGCCTTGCCGATTCTTCTACCCACCGTAGTCAGGGTTTGGTTCCCTAAACAGCAGAGGTTCAGGTGTTTCGGAAAACTAAATTCCAGCACTTAATGGTCTTGGTTGTCCTTGCCCCATAACAATAATTTATGGCGCAAGGACATTAATTTCCCCCAAAAAATGCGGAGAATTGAATGTTGAAGAAATGAACTGTTGAAGTTTTTATGTTTGTTTGGTTTTGTTGTCTATCTATGTTACTGCCCTTTTTATTGTATACTGTGTTTTGTAATTGTGGAGCTCTGATTGTATTTTGTTAGTTATATTAAATGTTTTGGGATCTTACTAAATAGTCTGCAGGTTTTTTTTATGTTATTTTTCGGGCTTTTATGATCAATTTAAATGCTTTTTTTATTGGAGATTTTATGGAGAAGTCGAAGTTTCCGATACCATATTCCATTTCTGTCAGAAGTGTTTATAAAATCGATTTGGCAATGAGTATAGAATCTTTGCTTATAAAATTGAAGCTCTGCATAATGTGTGTATATAGTCTGCTGTACAGTATCTTTTTCTGTTTCTTAATAATATTTAAATGGTATATTGTTTATTACTGATATTCTCTCAATTTTTGAAGTTGGAAGCGATGAAACACCTTAAAGTGTACTGAAAAATTAAGTTCCGTATACTAAGAGACTGTAGATTTAACATTTTATAGTAGCTGTATATTTTCTGCATCTATTTTAAATATTACTAATGTTTATTAAAATAATGAACTTTCATTCCATTTACAATTGTGTAACATTTCTTGTGTACATTTTTCTCTGACAAATAAAAATATGTTCAAAAATGTTCCTTTCATTGACTTTACATTTGTTTATTCATATTCTAGGCGAACCGCTTTAAGATCATGGATTGTGAGGTTTGTGGTTGATACTTGTCTTAAAACGGGCCTTTGATAGCTTCAATTCTTTATCAATCTTTATCCGCTGCATAGCATGAGTTGGTTGCTAGCATCCGGGGTTCATATTTTGAAAATCTACATGCTTCTTGCAACCAGGAATGATTCAACCAATCGGTAACAATTTCGGGGGCGTAGTTAACTTTGACGTCAGATTTTAGTCTCCCCCAATAGTAAATAAACATGGAGGAAGATGTTGCTTAACTCGAATTTTACTATATTCTGAATTTTAATTTAAAAGATTTAGATTTAAAAAAAAAAAAGAAGACGGCTTTTTCAGATTTGAACACGAAAACAACCTGGATTTCTAGAAACTCTATAACTCCTAAAAAAATCAATATTTTTGGAAAATCTGCAAAGGTATGATGTGTTGGTTGCTTTTAAAATGTATTTTTTTCCCATATGTATGCTGGCATTAAACTTACAAAGAAACTACTTTTGGTGTCAAAATCTTGTTTGTGAACGTACGATTAGTGTTCTTATAAAATTTTGAAAAATCGGCCATTGCAAAACACTCATGGAAACATGGCCATCGTTTCTGTTTTGTTGATGCAAAAATAATTGAAAAAGTCCGTTCACCCTCAGATCTCAATTTTTTCGAGGCCTTTCATATCTTCAGTAATTCCTGTACAATAGTCAACGAGCCGGTTGAGAACAATTTTTCCCCCCTCTTGTTACAAACCTCTCTTTCAATCAACATAATTTCTTCTTCCAACAATAATTGTTCCTTTTCCTTTTACTTAGCATTCTGCACAATAGATGGCGACACAAATCAGGCTTTTTGTTATGTTATCTTTTTCGCCTTTTTCACTTTTTCGTTTTTGATTTAGTGGCAACAAATCAGTTTGGACGAATTTTCTGACGATGGTGGACGCTTGATTTTCCACCGAAACAATTGTAAAAATGTATCTCCAGCTCAAATTAAACTGCGTTTGTGTGTAATTTGTTTTTAAATATTAGTGGCAATGTTTAGTGTTACTTTCTAAGCTAAAATTTTAATGGCATTCCTCGATAGAAACGGGTGGGAAATACACCTTTCGCCCTTCCACTTTCGTGACTGGGGGAGTGAAAAAAACCCTCACCTGTTGTCACGTGCCTGCAATGATAAGAAATAGGATTGACACCAAACCGACTTCCCTTGTAAGTTTAAAGCAAGCATACATATGGAGAAAAATATGTATTTTAAAAGCAATCAACGTTTCATACTTGTGTAGATTTTTTGAAAGCAGAATGCTGCTTTTACAGAAATTTGATTATACATTCGTAGTGTAAATGAAAAGCCCTATCGAATATATTATACCATAACTGGAAGTGCAACATATACCAGACCGACTTCCCTTGTAAATACCGCTGTCCTGTTAACGTTTCGGTAAGGAAAAACGGCCCGACAACACGATCACCCAAAATATCGGCCCACACCACGGCTGACTAGAATATAGTATATTCTAGTCAACCCTTGCCCACACGTTCACTTTCTTTGGATATTGCGCATTTCCTTGCCTGAATTTATGAGGGTTGGTATCATGCCAGTACCGGCAATTGTGACGGTTAAGAGTTCCATCTAAACGGAAACAACTTTCATCTATGAAACAGATTCGTTGCAAGATGTCATGGTCATGTTCAATTAGCTGCAGCATTTGTTCGCAAAATTGCACATTGCGATCTGGGTCGTCATCATGTAATTCTTGACGGATTTGTATTTTATAAGGTGAACCTTATTTCTCCTTAAAATTCTTTGGGTTCTAGAGTATGAAATTTCATGGACATCTGCAACTTTCCAAATACTCTGTATCGGGAAGTTTACTAATACATTCACTTGCAGCTCCTCAGTTAGAACGGATGGACGACCGGATGCAGTGGCTTCATGAGAGAAAAAACTTCTCGAGAGTTTTTCGTATGTATTTTAGGTGCGCTGGTCTCTCAGGATGTGCTTCATTAAATAATCGGACAGTTTTGTGGAAATTCCGTTCAGCCTGAAAAGAATTACAGACTATAATTACCATTAATTCAGAAGTAAAAAAGAATGACATCCGTTCGGAGACTGAGTGGACGAGCCATTTCTTAAAAAAGTGTGTTCATATAAAAAGGAATATTTTTTATGAGGATGCGTGTGTAAATTTCAAACAACTATTGTTACTATGGAAATATTTTTATTTCAAACAACTATTATTGCCATGGAAATATTTGAGTTTTTGAGGATTAGAATATTGATATTTTTAAACGATCCTTGAAACTTTACATATTGGATTAATACGAAATTTAAAATTGTTACTGATAGAACACACATTGCTTTACATTCTACAATTTTCGTTATTTGCCTATGACCTTACTAGCGTAAACAAAAGCCAGGAGAATAAATGTCGATTTTGAATTTTGCGGACACATCGTTGGTGCTATGAGTGTCGAAACGCCATACTGTAAATATCATTATTTTTTTCTCAACGAGACCTTCAAAAGAAGGTATTACTCGATGGGGGTTGCCATTTGAAATTTTGGAGTTGGCCCCCGTGGGGCGCCCCCTGGTGCTGAGGGTGAGTCGCGACACAGAACAAAAATTATTTCCTTTTCAACAAGCAACTTTCCCAAAAAAGACGTTTATCTACTTGAACCCATCGAAAGGTTAACACGGATGGGACTAACTTTTGAATCACCTCGTATATATTGTTTATTTTAAAATTTTGAACTTCTAACCTATTTCGAATTTATTTTATTTGTTATTAGCATTAAAATTTAAACAATTTATAATATATATATATATATATATATATGGCCTGCAAAAGGGTTGCTGGTATCTAACTGGAAGGAGACCCACACGCTGAACGTATGTGACGATGTGTGGAACCGGCCAGGCCAGTAACCTAGTGTCCTACCCCGCCTTCAAGTGGTGCAGGCTGGGCTTTCTATTTATGAGGCAAATTAATATTTGCTGCACGGATAGAAAGGCGGAAGGGGAGGGCTAATTCACCAACCCGTCTAGCCAGCGTGGTGAAATGATGGCTAATTCCTCCAATATGCTAATACACCAAAAACCATGGCCCCTAGTCTCCAGGTGCTGGAGTGCTCCTGATCAAGGCAGCGGTCAGCGTGGCATGAAAGCAGGGGGTGCTAAGAATCACTGGAATGGCCCAGGCTGCCGTTTGTTATTGACCTTGGCAACGTATAATGGACGATCCCTTGCTTCTGAAGCAAAACTTCAGGAATTGGAAGAAGAACTTGAAAAGATCAAATGGGACATTATAGGACTCAGTGAAGTCAGAAGAAAAGGTGAAGAGTTGGTGGAACTTAAAAGTGGACATTTGTTTTATTATAGAGGAACGGAAACTGGAAGAACAAGTGGTGTTGGCTTCTTAATCAACAAAAGAATTAAAGACTACCTTCTTGAAGTCGAAAGCACGTCAGATCGAGCAGCGAGGCTCGTTGTTCAACTAACCCAGCGATACCAACTTCAGATAGTACAGGCATATGCACCAACATCAAGCCATACCGACGAGGAGGTTGAAGAATTCTATGAAGAAATCAAACAGCTACATACCAAGGGGAAACAACACATCAAGCTCATCATGGGAGATTTTAATGCAAGAATTGGACAACAGGAACAAGGAGAGACATCGGTTGGTAAATACGGATACGGGGAAAGGAATGAACGTGGCGATCAACTCATAGAATTTGCCGAAGCTGAAAATCTTAGCATCATGAATTCATTTTTTAAGAAGAAACTACAAAGAAAATGGACATGGAAACACCCCAATGGAGGAACCAGCGAAATTGACTATATACTGGCAAACAAGAAATCAATTATTGAAGATTGCAGCGTACTGAACAGATTTAATACTGGAAGTGATCATCGAATGGTGAGATGTAAAATGCACTTAAATACTAAACTAGAAAGGCAGAAGCTCATTAGGAAACAAGTATGTAAGAGGGTGGATTTAAAGAAATTAAAAGAAAATACCGAGGCATTCAAGTTGGAATTAAAAAATCGCTTTTCTGCACTGGAAGGACTTATTGAAGAAGTTGACATCTCAGAAGCAAATGAAAACATTGTTAAGACAATAATTGAAACTGCTGGGGAAATTGGTGGTGTAATATGTAAAAAGCAGAATAGCAAATTATCTGAGAAGACGAAACAACTCATGAAAAGACGAAGAGATATGAAGGTGGACAATCAAAATACCAGTCGCAAGATCGAGTATGTAGAACTTTGCAAAACTTTGCGCAAAAACATGAAAGAAGATATAAGAAAATTCAATTGTGAGTTAGTAAGGAAGGCCATTGAAAGCAACAAGAGCCTTAGGGTTGTTAAAGGGAGTTTGTCTATTGGGAAGAAACACATCATTGCATTAAAAGGAGAGGATGGCACCGTAACAAGAAATAGGGAAGAAATACTTAGAAGAGTTGAAGAATTCTACAAAAATCTATACGAAAGTAACAGTGAATTAAACGAAGACATTGAAATAGTCGAAGGAACAGCTCCTAAAATCTTAAAAGAAGAAGTTTCATTTGCAATAAAAAGTATGAAGAAAGGAAGATCCCCTGGCGATGATGGCATTACATTAGATATCTTAAAAGAAGCTGGAGAACATGTAGAATCCATACTCGCAAAATTCTTTACCAAATGCCTCAACAGTGGTAACATACCAAACCAATGGGATTCTGCAACAGTAATTCTTTTGCATAAAAAAGGTGATAAAGAGGATTTAAAAAATTACCGACCAATTAGCTTGTTACCTGCTATTTATAAAATCTTCACAAAAGTGCTAACACATCGCCGGCAGAAAAATTAGATGCAGCTCAACCAAGAGAATGTTGCATTTCGAAGCAGATTCCAGCAAGTATGGACTGCTAAATTGGAATAACAGCGGAATAAAATAAATGATGAATATTTAAATCATTTTTGGTTTGCTGATGACATTGTTATTTTTTCAACGAACCCATCAGAACTCCAAGACATGGTACAGGAGCTCTCAACTAGAAGTAAAGAAGTTGGACTCAAGATGAACCTACAAAAAACTAAAATCATGTTCAATAATTTCGTAGAGGAAACAAAAGTACAAGTTGACAACATTGAGCTAGAAATTGCTGATTCATATATTTACCTTGGCCAGCTGATTTCAATGGATGGTAACATTATGAAAGAACTCAACAGACGTATTAAACTTGGCTGGAGTGCATTTGGAAGAAACAGTTTTATCCTGAAGAGGAAATTGTCTTTGTGTCTAAAATAAAGTTCTTCAACCAGTGTGTGTATTGCCAGTCCTCTCTTATGGATCAGAGACATGGAGTCTAACAGTTGGAGCAATACGAAAGTTACAGACAACGCAAAGGAGCATGGAGAGGTGCATGCTTGGAATAACTAGGAGAGATCGAAAAAGAAACACTTGGGTGAGAGAGCAAACTAGAGTAGAGGACATCATTGTTAAAGTAAAAGGGCTGAAATGGCGATGGGCTGGGCATATTGCAAGAAGAACTGATCAACGATGGACAACAGAAATTCTGAACTGGATTCCAAGAGACCACCGAAGACCTAGAAAACGTCCTCAAACTAGATGGGTGGATGAAATAAGAAAACAGGTTGGGGTGACGTGGAAGCGAATTGCTCAGGATAGACTTGTGTGGAAAGCATTTGGAGAGACCTTCATCCAGCAGTGGATAGATAATGGTTGAATATGATGATTATATATATATATTACCACAGGTAACGAGCAATTTAAAAATAGAAAATCAAACTTTTTTGTAAAAATTCCGTCGTTGTAATAAATTGCCATTGCATTTTTATGGATTTGGGAAGGGGAAAATTCTCTCATTTGCATCCCCACCGCTTCAAGCCTGCTGTCTTTGAGTTGATCCTTGAATAAACTTGGCTGGATGTAAATGGTTGGATACATGGGCATTAGTAATGAGCTAAAAAGTACCTTATTTTAAAATGTACTTGTAAAACTTTTGAAAGTAAATGCATAGCAGAATCGGGCAAATCAAATTTTTGAACGGTTAGGTGTGCAAGCTTGAGCCCCCTCTGCACAAGGGTGGACACAGGGGGGAGGTCATAGGGGTCATGACCCTCTCGATTTATTTTTTCACTGTAAAAAATTCCAACTTTCATGATAAATGAAGGGTGTTATTCCAAGACCATGGCAAATTCTGTCCGTGACCCCATCCACCCACCCACAACAAAATGACAGTATGCATCTGCCCCCCATATGGGCACCCATAGTTGGATGATGTCAACCACCCACCATGGCGTCCCTATGCTGTGCCAGATTAAAGTTTTCATGGGCCCTAGACTAGAAAGATAGAATGGGTCCTTAGGAGGAGACACCCTCTCTCGATATCCAATAAATCAAGAAGGTTTATTTGAAAGACATTAACTTAAAGTTCAAGTTTATCCAATAAACAAAATTTGTCAAACATTTATAAATAAACATGATTAAAATTAAAAAATAAACCAGATTAAATTACATTAGGCTAATTCGTTCCCCCCAATCGCGATACCCTGTGACCGGTCCTATACGACATGCATTATTCCTAAGTCAGAACGGTGGATAAATATCCGCTCTCGTATATCCAGCAATTTATATTCTCAAGCACTGAAATGGGGAGTCCGCACTATTTTGGTTGAATTTCGGAAAAAAAAAAATTGCATGTGAAATACAGATGAGCCAAATAAATTTAGTTCACCCATTCATAAACAAGCATGTTCATTCATTGAAAATTACAACGTTAGCATTCAGTAAGCACATGCCAAAACAAGTATAATAAAAAAATTTTTTTTTAAAGTCAATTCCTTCAATGCGCTGCTCAAATAAAAGGGAAGAAAGGGAAAAATTGCGAAAAGCAATTTTGGCGACATTTGGCAACATTTGGCTGTAATTGGCGGCAAGCATTAATCGCCAAATACACCAAAGGAAAGCAAAAAAAATTCATTTAAATTTAATTAATGAATTAATATTTGAAAAAACTGTATTAACATCAAGTGTCATCCACTACAAGTTTAAAAAAATTTATTTGAACTTGATTGGATGGATAGAAAGTATTTTATTAACGATTGAAAATTTGAACAAGATATATATAGGGAGAGTGTGAGCTAATAGAAGGAATTGAATGAAAAAATGTGGAACGCTTCACGATTTTGCGTGTCATCCTTGCGCAGGCCATGCTAATCTTCTGTATCGTTCCAATTTTAGTATATGTACTGCCGAAGCGAGTACACCCAGGAGTTCTTGACTGCTATTTATATGCTACGGCTGCACCCAATATTTTCAAACGTTAGCTAATTTTATTTTACTATTTCCATTTTTACATATTTAATATTATATTTAAGTAAGATATATTCGCCCCGAAAACTTTTAAAATTATAAATATTAAAATTATTTGCACATAACTAAATATATTCCCTAAAAGGAGCGGAGAAGTGCCGTTAGATGGCAGCACATAAGCCAACATGTTAAAACTACTGTTTAACTTCTTTCGGTAACTATAGGCTTAAAAAATTAAAATTATTTATTATCTGGGATTATGATTTATTAAACTTGTAGCATCAAAGAGAAATTCATCTATAAAAAACTCACTTTAAAGAAAATAAGAAGGAAGAATGAGTTTTGGCAACATTTCCGCAAATAATAGATGGTTCTGCCATCTATAGGGCAAACTTAGTACTATTTAATAATATAAATGGTACTTCCTTATAATTATTTCTTCTATATCTATCATCTTTAAACGAAACTTAAATACAACTTGCATAAAAATTAAAGAAAATAATTAGGTTAATTCAATATATTTATTCTTAAAAAGGGAGTAAAGATAGCGCTCGTACACAGTGCAATTTAAAAAACTTCCTAATAGTACTGGAAAAAAAAATTCCCTTAATAGATACTACATGTATACTAACGAATCTTGGACGAAGTTGATTTTTAGGAATAATATTTACTTAGTAAAGTTAATATTATAATTGAATTAAATTTTCTCTATTCCACAACAAGCTTCGAAACCAGCAGTGTTCACAAATCGACGATGTCAGGCAAATTCATAAATTTTAATGAAGTACACCAACTATTATATGTATAAATATACAGTGAAACTGCAATTTGACATTCCTGTACAATGTTTCTTCCATTTCGAACGTCGTTTTGTTACAAAGTTTATATAAATATTGCCTTTCGCGCGTTTTCCCGACATTATATATCTTTGAAATGGTTCCCAAAAAACCGGGATTTTGCTGTAATTATGCAAGATTAAATGTAACCAAGCATGGACGCCCCCAGAATTATATGCAATGGGGTACATCCAGGAAAAATTCCAATTGAATAATTATGAAGCTCAGAATAAATTAACAAATAGCGAAAATAAAGTAAACTTTATTTCTAAATGGACTGTAATTATGAGTGCGTTCTCTTTGAAGGGCAAACCACAACAGCAAGCTTTATATCGACAATATTAATCAACAACGACAAATGGCGCCGTATCACTGCGACAAAAAACGTTGATTAATATTGTTGTTTAATACCGTAATTTTATTGAAGTAAATTTGGTCAAAACCTAGACTGAATTTTTTTTTTTTATATCAAGTCAAAAAAATTATGACACTTTGTCAAGAAGTTGGAGTTTTTTTTAGGTATTGCAGTGATTTCTCTATGATACTTTATGGCATAAAATCAGGGCCTTAACTAGCGGATAGCGCGGGAGATACACACCAGGGGAGTGGGCGAGGAAAAGCGTAAACAGAAAGAAATAATTCCCATGAGAGCATACGTTCTTGGCCAGTGGGGAGGTATCTAAACTGTTCTGCCAAGGGCGCAAGATCATGTAGCTCAGTGCTACATACAGTTCATGTGTAAAATTATATGGTACAAACTTATTCCTATTTTAAGTGTTTTTATCATAACTAGATGGCAGCACAAAACGGACGTTAAAAAAAAAATTTCCAACGCTTTTGGGTAGATGGAAATTTTGTGCTTCTCTCCCCGAAATGGTAGTATGCTCTGACTGCCCCTGCTGGCTATGCCTATGATGGCTTCGGCCCCTTATGCAAAAAAAATCAATTCCTTCTAGAATTATCATTAGGATGGCGATTATAAATCGCTTTTCCTCCTAAACTTAAAGAATAACTACGTTAAAGTAAAAAGTCATGTTCTTACGAAGTGCTTTAATTTTATATTGCTTCTCTGTGGTGCCAATAGATGGCGGTGCCCATTCAAAGTATAAAAATTGTGGTTGGGTTTTTCATTCACATACTCGTTTTAAAGAAGTAAATATGCTTCTGCAGAAGCAATTGTTGACTACATATGTTAACCTTAGTGTTATGTTGGACTTATATCGTCCAATGAATTTTTGAGGTGATGTGCGTTATCCTGTTCAATATAATTTATTGTTTTCCCCATCTCCTAAATTTAGTAGTCTCAGATGGCCTACAGAAGAGTAATAAAAATTGATTCATTATTGGAATTGTTTCATGGAGATGGTTGCAGCGCTAATCGTGTGAAATTTTAAAGACACGATGAGGAATAGAAATTTTTTTGCCTTTTTCACAAAGCTTTTTATTTGCTAGAATCTTTTTGGTGATATAATAACCATATTCAAATGTTATATGTGAAAATTGTAAATAACGATTTTTGTCTACAAATCTTTTTTTTCTAAAAAAACCGAAAACTGATTATTTTGTGCAATTATAACTGCCAGAGTAAGCAGGAAGTGAAATAAACTTTAATCAGAGGTTTAGTCAGGGGGAGGGTTTGGGGGTTGCAACTCTCCCATCTAGATACTGGCCTGGGTTACAGAGCTTGAACTCATTTAACAATTCAGAGCATTCATATGTATTTATACAAAATTTCATCGCAATGGCGGGAGTTTAAACCCTCTATCAACATTTCCCACTGCTTACGCCAGTGGTCATCACGTCCCGGTAAAGGCGCGTTTTTCCAGACGCGCATATTTTGCAGCGCAACGATATAAAATGCAGAGATGAAACTCAGGCAATAAAAACCAATGGAAGCGTTTTGCGCGTTCTAGGAAAACACTTCCATTGGTTTTTTATTGTTTGAGTCAGTCCTCGACGTTTTCATTGTTAAGCCACAAAATATGCGCGTTTAGGAAAACGCATCTTAAGTCAATAAGGTTTGAATCAGAATTAATATCAGCGGATTTTCCAATGAAAAAAACGATTCTAAGTGCTAAATGTCGCCTGGGTCAGTAAAAAGCCTGTCGTCTGAACGAATAGCAGGAAAGTCAAGAAGATGCACAGCAAGACTTCAGCTGTACCTGTAGATTCAGCTCTGATAAGCACCACCTATCCACTAAGATTAGAAACTGATCCACAAGCGCAGCAAGCAACGTGGTGAAAACTTGGGAGGGAATTTTATTTCACTTGTGTGGCATCATTATCGAAATCTACTCCATTCTTTTCCGTTAGGGTTTTGTCGTGGACAGCCCTCGTAAATTTAGGCGAATTCGAAGATGACGGGATTTTCTGAAAAAGTGAGTTTTTGTAAAAAGCATATTTATACGGGAACTAAATAATTTCCACGCATTTTTTTTAATATATAAGCTAGAATTTTGTATATATTTCGATGTTAGAGATTTTCGACCGACGCCGAACACGTGGCCATATTTCATATTTAAGGTTCCATCGAAATTCATCGTTATAAATATATATTTTTAGTTGTATTAGTGGCGTAGCTGGTTTTTTTTGGTGGGGCCTTTAGGCAAGAAATCACTTAGGAGGCCATTATTTCTATTAAAATAGGGACCCAAAAGCCAAAGTGTAGGGCTACTAATGCTTTGATTCTTAGGCCTTACTAGCTTGTTTGTTGTAGCTATGTCCCTGGTTCTTAAGTAGAATTTTTTTTATTAAAGTAAGTTGGTTTTAATGTAAGAATTTGTGTTTAATGAATGCGGATGTCCGCCATTTCATCGATTCGTTGTGTTTATGAAGCGTAGCCCCTTCGCGATTTATTCAATTTCTTAGTTACGTGATTATTTTAGCATTTATTTTCTGTTTTCCTGCTTTAAAATGCACCGAAAATCTCTCATTTACAATTTACGAAATATTTAGAGTATGTTTCAAGATTATTTTTTTTCCACGCACGCGTGTGAACTAGTCTTAACTCATCGTTAGGTTGTGTGGAAAACGAAGCAATGTTTATTTTGGCTATGTATCCTTAGCTTAAACTCTGTTTTTGATATATTTGATCAAATGTTTTTGTAAAAATGCAATGTCCACCTCCCTGGCGATTTTTAAAAGCGTCACCAAAACATAGCCCAGGACTATTTTGTCATCCACCATGGTGGATTAATCGTTTTTAGGACCCGGTATATTTTCCTAAACCAGTCCCAGCTTAGTGGGGGCCACTCCTGGATCATCGTTCATTGCAGTTCTCTGTTTTTCGTGCCCACCCGAAAATATTTTCTGGATGTCTTTGGTACTGGGTATATATAACAATGTAAAATATGTGTAGAAGCAAAAAACATTTATACAACACTTCTAGTTATTAATCTATAAAAAACAAAATCAACCCTTTTAGTAAGATGTTTTACACCATTGCTTTATTTGTAACAGGCCTATCGATATCAGGTCTTATCGTTGATGTTGCAAGCCTAAGAGAGAGTTCAAGGTGGACACCCGTTACTTGTGGTCCTTTATTTTTAATTTTACCGCCTTCATTCTTGAAGAAAACAGTTCGCAGAGGGGTTGATGCAAAATTTTGTATATGTACTATGAATATATGGAGTTGTATCTCTGTAATCTCCCCCTCTTATAAACTTCCTAGCCATTAATTAGGACAACGTTGAGACAGATTAAGGTACTTCCGTACTACATTGGTATCCAACTTTATTTGGCGACTTCTAAATTTCGCCAAGATCGCAGCTTTTATATATCAGGCAATAGCACACCTCCGTATTTGTATCCCCGCTAATATAATAATTTTATTATGAATTAGTACTTTTATAAATAAATCAGTACTTACCTAAATTAGAAACGACGAGAGGGGAGACTGCCCCTCTCGTCGTTTCGCAACTCATGCTGTTTCGATCACATTTGATGTGCGCTGCCTGAATCAGCAGTAATGCAACACCATGCTAATATAAGAATACTTGGCAAAATTTTGGCGACATTTTCACCAAAATTACCAACTACCTTGGCGATATATTTTGGACATCAATGTAATATGAAAGAACTCCTGGGTCTCCAGAGATCGGTGTTTTTTTTTTTTTTTTAAATATGAATGAATGCTACGTGTTCTCTTGTAGCGATCTTCTACACACTATTATTGTTACCAAATTGCACAGAGCAAATATTTGAAATTTGTTTTTAACTTTCTAAAAATAAATTTAATTTGATTTTAACGTTATAACTGGTTTGCTTATCATCACTTTCAGAAGCTCCCCCCATCCCCTCGCTACAGCCTTTCCCTCCTTTTGGACTATTTTACTGGGGGTCTTGCAATATCTGTAGTCCACAGGCCTCGAAAATTTTAATCCGCCACTGCATGCGCTTCGAAAACCTAGGATTGTTAGGGAATGTGAAATCTACTTTAAAGGTCTGGGGAAAATAAGTTGCTTTTTGTTCAAACAGAGAAAAGTCGGGAGAAAACCTTCGTAATTTCCAATTTTTTGAATAACTAAATCTTCGATGAGTATAAAGCAATTTTGTCTGCAATTAAAGTTTAGTCGAAAATTACTTGGGATTATCAAAGGGTTTTTTTTTTCCACTAATGTGAGTGACCTTGATGTCATTACCCACGTCCAACTCTCAACGCTTAAAAGAAGAAAAGAGGATGGCATAAAAATATTGGGGGGGACAGTATATCAGTAGAAGGCGTTTTGTTTGAAAATGGAGGGGGGGGACATGGAACTCTTAATACCAACATTGGAGGATGGGTACCATGTTGTGGGGGGGGCTTACTAACTGCTCACTATAGTCTGGGGAGGTTGATTCCTTAGTTCGTAAAAGGTTTGTTCTTTTAGAAAAACTGTGTGTGTTGTCCTTATGTTAGAAAATACAAACGATAAACAAATACGCTAGTGTAAAGACTCCCACATCTGCAGGGAAGTGGTCTCATTACCACTGTTACTGAAACTTTTTGCTGTGTTTGACACACGTTTGTTGCTGTTTCTTTCTCTATAAAACTTGACTGTTTTATTACTTGGTAATGAATGGAGATGCATGGGCCTTTTCTTTTCAGGCTATAGTCATCGATGGCAGAGGACATCTGCTTGGACGTTTATCGGCCATTGTTGCCAAAACTCTGCTGCTGGGTAAGTTATTGATTGCCTTTAATAAATAATTGAATTTAAAGTAAAATTTCTTCTTTTTTTCATATTATTTGATATGTTTAGATTATATTTTTGAAATGTAATTTAATCTTTGTTCAGTTTGCTTTGAACTCTTTTTCCTTTATTTTGCCCAGGACAACAGGTTGTTGTGGTCCGGTGTGAAGGAATCAACATTTCTGGGAGTTTCTTTAGGAGCAAGTGTAAGTATTCTTTCTTCAATTGGTAATTGTTGCGTGTATTGGCAATTTTACGTCAAAGTGAGTATATCTTAAAATATGGCTTCAACAGGTTTCTCTCACCACACACACAGCCACCTGTAGAATCTGGAACTGTCGGGAAATTTTATGCGAATATGAAGGTATTTTCCCTGAACCCGAAGTTTAAAAGTTTTGTTTATGATTAGGCGAAGAATTTGTTTTTACTGAGTGGGGTAGGGGGTAACTTGTTCAGCTAAGATGAAAGAGCGAGGTGACATCATGGATTTTTTTTTTTACTGTAAGGAGAAGAGGGCATGGAAATAAATTTCAAGAATGAGAAAAATGCCAGACATCATTCAACATTGCTTCAGTGTTTGTATAGTCCTTAAGAACTCTTTAATTTTGAAAATAAAAATGAAAGGCCCTTAAAAACTTTTCATCCCGTCAGTCTGTTGTCACTGAATGTGACCGGAGAAAGAACTTTTGAAAATGTTTTCATCCCTGACCTCGTTTCAATTTTCTCTACTTTGAAACTGTATGATCTCGCCATGTTTGGTACAGAATCGCCATTGCTATCCTTGCAATGCAAGAATTCAACCAACCAATCTTGGCATTCGTCCTTTGTGCTATGAATACAGAAAGCTCAAAATCTGTCGAAATTTCATTAATTGAATTTTGCATTGAACTAATACAAATCAATTTTATGGGGGCATATGAGCAAACTATAGTCGATGATGTGAAGTATTGTCAGTATGAATTGTTTGTGATTTCATAACATGCACTACCAGCTGAGATGTTGGTTTGCTCAGTACTGAAATTCGTTAATTTTTTAATTGGAAAAAATAAAACGTGGTGGTTTTTGAATAAACATAGTGAAAACACTCAAATTTACGAAACACATTGCAAAGCAATCCCTAAAAACCTGCAACAAGGATGTGGTATGGGAATGTGAATGATCATGAAATTTCACAAATTGAAAGGTGCCTAAAATCTTAAATTGTTTTCAATCAGGTTCTCTGGTGTTGCAGTGGTAATGCATCCACCCATCGTGTCATTAATATGGGTTCGACTCTCAACAATACCTTATCAGAAAAAAGGCTTCACTGCTGCTCACTTGGGAGATTGATTCTCTTGGCCTTAAAAAGTTTGGATTCCTTTCGTGGTGGGTGGGGGTAATCTGTTGTCCCTACGGTCGTGTAAAATGGCTCTTGTTGTCCTTGCGCCATAAAAACACAATCAACTGCTGACATTGCACCATAAAATATAACCATCCTATCATGGTATAGTGGTAACACACTCATCTGTCACACCATAACGGAGCATTCAAATATTATGTAACCATTATTTTTGCCATTTCAACGCCACAAGGTGCTTGCATAATACTTGAACGTTCCCTACCCCAAGTTTAAACTCCCATTGATATCATAGAAAGCCCACTGCTTTTCTGCCGTCCGAAACTGTAGTTGGGTCCCTCTCCCCATAGCAGCAAAGCTTTGAATTCTTCAGAAAATTGTAGGTCCTGGCTGTTAATTCCTGTTCTTACGCCAGAAACAGGCATACTTTCAACCAAAACACCACTGTGTGTATGTTGGGGAGGGTGCACTTTTTTTTTCATTCTGGGAATAGTGATAATGTTCATCTCAGTTACGCACATGTGAAACTATTATCCGTGATGCAATTTTGATATTATGAATAATGAATGATTTCATAAACATGCACTACCAGCTGAGATAATGGTTTGTTAATCGTAATTGAAGTGAAGCATTGTTAATGGATTGCGCTGTATAATGGGTCTTTACGAATCATAATTTTTGTGAATCGACTGATATTTAACATAATACAGCTTGAAGTCTTATTGGGTTATATTTTATTCTCCAAATAGAGGTGACTGATTATGTTGCAAAAGTTGTGAAGGAAATTAATTTTTATCCCCCCCATACATAGGGGTGGGGAATTTCGTAAAATTTTTATTAGCCAGGAACATTTTACCACCAGCCAAAAAGGCACGACATTGATAGATGGGTTTGAAATTCCAGAGAATTACGCACTATTGGCGATTGGGCGAGCATAATTATAATTTTCCACGCCCCATCCATGCGTGTGAAGAAAAAAAAATGGGAATTTGATATATACTTGCAATTACCAGGTAGTTTGAAGTTGCCCCTAAAAGTCAGGGGGGAAAATGAGATTTTTTATTCAAACGTGGAAAAAGTCACAGAAAACTTTCTGAACTTCTGTTCTGAATATCTAAATTCCAATCAAACATGAGGCTATTTTAACTCAAAGTTTTGTTGACGATAGTTGTGGAATTTTGTAAGATATTAACTCTCCCAGCACTAACACAATTGCCAAATTATGGTCAGTACAGAAAGCCTCTGAGGTGAGTTTTGTGTTTTTCATGGAGGATTTACTAAACTTAATAATTTTTTGGCACCCACCTTTGAGCTCAATTAGAGCGTTATTGGTATAGAAGAAAAAGAAACATCGTCCCCGAACTAGGGTCTCTCCATTGAGCTCAAACGTGGTTATTTATTTGAAGTTCAGGGACTTTTGTCAGGGAAATAGATGAAAAGGTTGGGGAATTAGTCTTCCAAGGCGATTGGGAACTCTGCAGTGCTACCATAGAATGTGTGACGTTTTCTTGCAACTCTGTATTTCAAGGTTCGAGGGAATTCCCTGGAAAACAGCAAGCCCAAGAGCTATCACAATCTTGACTACTTTTGCACTATAAACCGTGGATATGGTTTTCTCGAAACTTAAATCCTCATTAGTTGCTTGTGGAATATATTTGTTTCTTGTAGTAATATCCAAAGTCTGAACTAGATTATCTATGATGTAACTCTGGTATTATGAATATTTAATGATTTCATAACATGCACTACCAGCTGAGATAATGGTTTGTATGCTATGGGCGCGATCTTTAAATGCAACAGCAAAATGTGTATATTTCATCATATGCAATGCAAGGTGTATGACTTAAGCTGGTTCCTTGATAACCTATTTAGGTACCATTGTCTACAATCGCATAGCCATGGTGCTGTTTGTTTTACTGTTTTGGGGTCCTAGGTTTGATTACCGAAGCAGCAGGTTCCAATCCCTATTAAGACTAGGTCATTATGCGTCATGATCTTATTGGCTACTAAACACCCACAGCACTCTTTGAGTCTGAAACTTAAAATATCATTGACTGCATGTAGTGATATCAAAGGCCCGAACCAGGTTATCTGTGATGCAACTCTGATATGAATATTTAATAATCACAAAACCATTTGAAATAATGGGTTATTCTTTGTAGACATTACTTCCATATTTGCTAAATGGCTTCTTCATACTTGCATGGTTTGGCAGTACAGTGTATGGATTTTGAGTTATTTGTACGAATCAGTAAAATTGTACGATTGTTTTTACTTTTTTAATGAAAAAAGATTCACGATGCAGGCATTTTTACGGCAGGGGGGAAGTGTATACCTGTCAATTCTCCCGTATTTTACTCAGATTCCTGTTTTTGGCTGTGCTTTAGGATTTTCCATTTATGGTATTATGTTATGTATTTTCTCCCTTTTTTTCTGTTAAAAATAAACCCATAGATTTTCGGCTGGCGTCAGGCAGCGACCGCCTGGGAGGCATTACCAAGTTTGTGGGACCCATCGTTTGAGAACATTTTAATTGCTTCTTAATAGAAGTTTAATTGAGCCAAATCTTGAAGGAATGACACCCAAACCAAGAAAATAATTTACATCACTTAATTGGAACAAAAATTTAAGATTGCATTTAATTTTTATGCAGTATTACACATAGCCTTAAAAAAATAAACGATTGAAGATGTGGTTTTAATACAGTACAGATCACTAAGTGTTTACCATCGGTGTAGTAACGCAGCACTGACACACACATGACAGTCTTGACTTGCGAGTTGGGTAAAACTGAAGGCATTATCAGTTCCTGCTACATATTTCAGGATTTATTTTTTTCTTATATATATTCTTACATATATTGTATATTACAACAAGCCATCGTAAACAGATAGCGGAGAATACACTGAAGAGGTATATGTCAATTTAAACCACGATGTAATAATTTGGGAGGAACCAGGATTAAAGAAACCTGCCATCCTCCAAGACAAAGTTGAGTGGGCAATAAAACAACTGGCTTTGACTGCATTACAGTGGAAATGCTGAGGTGTGTACCAACGGTGGGTTTTGACAGCACTGTGTCAAAAGATTTGGGAAACCGGTAGTTGGCTAAGAGAATGGAAGAAATCAGTCTTCATCCCTTTGCCAAAAAAAAAGAGAAACAAGGGACTCTGCAAATTATCGCACAATGGCCTGGATTCCCCACGCAAGCAAAATCTAGCTGACATCTAGCAAGTAATGCAGTGTTGGCCATGATTAAGTTACAGAGGAGCAGGTTAATAATTTTTCCTATATGGGTTGAACCATTATCCATGATGTAATTTTCTTATGAAATATATATGATTTCATAACATGCACTACCAACTGAGATAGTGGTCTGCTTATTATTTAATAATAATTTTTATTATATTACTGTATGCAAGAAAAACTGGTTTCTTAAATACAATTCCATTGGAGGCCTCCCATTTATTACGATCACTGCCTATTGTGCTCTTTAAACCTGGGGTTCGGTTCTTTGCAAGCTCATTGGGCTTGATTCGATTTCCTGTGATGGGGTTTTTCCATGTATCTGAAAAACTTTGAATTATCAGAAATTTGAAATCGTCCCTAGAAGTGGGGGGTGGGGGTGTTTAAACCTGGAAAATAAGTGTCAGAAAAAATCTTCTTAACTTGCGTTTTGAATAGCTAATCCGTGAATGTGAAGACGTTTTCTCTGGATTAGGCGGTGGCATTTTTTTCTCTAACGAGACTGATGAGGTCTACTGTGGGCTTGATTAAATTCCCCATGAGTACAATTCTATGAAATCCACAAACTTGTTTTTAACGCTCTGATTGGACTAATTGCAATTTAATTCTTATGTTTGCATTAAACTTTTCTTTGAATACATGAACGTTCTTGCACATGTAGGGGAAGAGGCATTGTGTTAGTTTCAATGTGTAAGGATATGTCTATTTTTCTTGTAGTGAAGTACTTGTCTTTCTTACGCAAACGCTGCAATGTCAACCCAGCTCGTGGTCCATACCACTTCCGTGCTCCAGGTAAGATCTTCTGGAGAACTGTGCGTGGAATGCTCCCACACAAAACCAAACGTGGCGACACTGCTTTGGAACGACTGAAGGTGTACGAAGGTATCCCACCACCCTTTGCCAAGAAGAAGAGGATGGTTGTTCCTTCTGCTCTGCGAGTTCTGAAACTGCACCCTAGGAGAAAGGTATGTCTATCATGCATTTTATCCATAACACAATGCTGATAGATGTCTGCCAGCATATTACGATAGTGCTGGGTACATTGCATCAATCCGATAAAATTAAAAACTTGTGCCATTTTTTCTAATTTCTGCTGAATTTCAATAGCTTTTGTGGGAGCTTAAACATACAAAATAGGCAGTACTAGTTATTACCCTTTCCTAGCATTTTGGACCATGAAGTGATTTTGTAAATGTCCAGAAGCACCTAGAAAAAACGTTGAAATTTTCAGATTATGTAAATACTCAAAACTTTGTGTACAGACCGAAGACATTACCTGACAGTCTGGTTGGTTTTGGTTTTTTTTTAGTAAGGACCGCTAGCCACATACTAGTGGTCTGACGATTTTGTAGGGGGGGGGGGGTGGAATGGATTTTCGACCCACCCTTACTGTTCATTACTACCACACTTTGCTTCAATTTGTAGTCTCCCCTTGACTATTATGTTATTTAAGGTTACATCTTGTGAATGTTTTACCCAAAATATTTTAAAAGTTAATTGTGTTTTTTGCTTTTCCATTCTTAATTGTTTTATTTTTTAACAGTACTGCAGTTTAAGCCGTTTGAGTCACGAAGTTGGCTGGAAATACCAGAATGTCATCTCTACTCTGGAGTTGAAGAGAAAGGCCAAGTCTGCAGCATACTATGGAAAGAAAAAACGTGACGAGGCAAGTTTTTCTTGTGGTGCCCTTTTTTTCTCTTCACTTTGCTTCATGCAGCATGACCTTTGCTGCCCATGGCCCATAAAACATTCTACTAACATATCTTCATGCTCCAATGAACTTTTCAAATTTCGGAGAACCAGATTTTGATTATTGAAGGAACTGATGCTATTTTTAACTTGCTCTCTTCTGAGGAGAAACATGTCTGGTGATGGAAAGGTTTTGTTTTGTTTTTTTAAATGGTGGGGGGTGGTAAAGAGACTCCCCAGTGATGAATTTTATCCTTACCTACTTTGATTGGTTATGAAACAAACCTTAATTCTGAGGGGATCATCAAAGTATTTTTACATTTAGCAATATATTGTGATCTTTTACAATATTTGTTCGTACATTACAGCATCAAATTATTCCTGTTTTGTGTATGAATTATAGATAACTGGTGATTATGTTCTGTGATTTCTTTTTAAAAATTACAAAAATTTTGTTTTGTTTCCTTCGGAAATCAGTGTTTTTACCAAAAATATTACGCAACTTTTTAGGGAATTTTCTGGTTTGGACTTAAAATCACCCTTCAGGTAAACATGATTACTATTTATTTTTTTAAACTTGATTCGGCTTTTAAGGTAAGTTGGTCACTGGACCATTCGCTTGAATAGAACGATCAATTCCCTCTTTCTCCCCCTCCCCCCCGGGGGGGGGGCGTAGCCCCAATTATTTGTATTCGTATTACTCATCTTTGCCATGTATAAATGGTAATGGTCATGTTTGTACTTTTCTGTTTACTATAGGGGAAGTAACCGTGAAGCTTACATCTGATATGGTGGGTTTATTTATATATTCTGTGAATGTTTAAATTAATTTGAATTTGTTTTATTTTTGCAGAAACTGAAGTCGTTGGCAAAAGAAAAAGTAGCGAAACGAATTGCGCCACAGAGAGCGATTTTACAATCGTATGGTTACAATCTGTAAATTTCAGTACTGTGGATGATAAATAAACTCTTTGTTTAAAGACTGGGAAACTCATTTGTGGTGCCATGGTTTAATCATCGACTCACACACACACAATTACACACTTGTAGTTCGCAATGAACACCCATTACATTAAGGATGGGTAAGAGATAGCACCTATCTAAATTCCATATTCAAAGAATGGATGACTTTGCATTTTTTTTAAAAATTATCGTTTTAGAAGCCATGTATAAACAGTTGAGAAGTGTTCTAATGGTGGTATCGAATTAACACACGTCGACCATGCCATGAACGTATGTCTGGTTTCAATGTTTTAGAGCACATGCAGTGTTTTCTACCTACTATGATCTATTGATTAGTTCCCACACAAATGCTTGGATTACTCCAAAAATCATCCATCGTGGTGCAGCATTACTTTAGTTCTGGTACTGTAAAACACAGTCAAATTAAAAGATGGTGGGCTATTTCATGACAGATTATGGCAAGTAAATTTCTAACAACCTGATACATTGAAACTATTTCTGTACATTGCCTTCTGGGCTGGCTAATAGATACGTCATAATGTGATCCTAAATGTAAATTTAATACGTTGTAATTATTTGGCGACACATGGCTTTTGATTTATTAGACAACGGTTTGGATATTCTGCCGCAGTGTCCCTCTGGAACAGGGGTTCTCAAACTTTTTCTCCCACATACCCTTTCCTCCTGCCTGAGTGCAAAAGAATATACGACAAAATGTATGAATGCCATAGAAAAAATAAGGCCAGTAGTATTTCTTTATAATCTTAGTTACACATTTAATGCATGGTTTCTACAGTCCTTAAATTTTTCTCAAAAACCTTTTTTTAAATTTTGGCAAAAAAAAAACCATCCTATTGAACATGGTTAGTACAAGGGATGCAAAAAGGGGTAGCTTTTGCTGGCAATGTACCAAGTTAAGCAGGGACATAAACGCTCTAATTTCAATATTATGCTTACGTTCTGCATTTTTAATTTTTATGTACATTGCGATTGACAATGTGAGGTCTTTGAAAAACGTCATTTGGTCCTTAAAAAGTGAATTTCATCGGGACAAAAGAGTGGGAACCATTTAATGAGATGGATGAGCTTGGCTCTTTTCAATGAATAAATCAATTTTGGAAACCATTTCAGAGACATGCACATATCGTTTTCAATTAACAATTTGTGTGATATTGGTTTTTATATATTGTTGAAAAACCTTGTTCGCAAACAAAAGTCGATGGGAACAGCAAAAGACAATATGGGAGGAGTGAGGTGGCTGCAACGAATTTAGGAAGCAAATTGTCTCTTTCTATTCTGGAAAAAAGGCACGAGAACTGAGCTTCAAATAAAAAGGTGCAAAGTGCTAACTCGTTCACGTACCCCTTGATTTTCTCTCGCGTACCCCAGTTTGAGAACCGCTGCTTTGGATATTTGTTCTGAGGTGGACAGATGTCTCGGTCAAAACAAGTTTGTCACGTGCCGAATTACGTTTGATGTCAGTGATCATGATTCAGTTATTTTGGGTTAGAGATAATTGTAATATGTATATATATATATATATTGCCGTTATAGTCATGTATACGAAACTGCTCACAACAACCATGAAATATAAGTGCGCTAATATGGCCGTTCCTTTCATGAAAATATGCTCCATTACTGAGGGTGCATAAAAAATTTCAATACTTCATTAAATCTGCTGATGTATGGAATCATTACCCCCAACCCCCTAGAATTCTAGGCCAACACATCAGCCGCCATTTTTTTGTATACTTCCGGTTTAATAACACGAAGTTTACCATTGGAAAATTAACAATCCTCCTCCTTATAGGATCGATTGTAAATCTAAATGTTATATTACAAATAAATTTGACACCCACGTATTAGTAGCTCAAACTAGAGCTATTTTTGTTTAGGAGAAAAAGAGACGCTGGATTCGAACCATGGTCCCCGCGATGTCTTGACGTACTAGGCGAATGAGAACGCTTTTTTTTTTCCGTATATTAAGTTGTAAGATATTATTACCCTTCACAGGGATAACACAATTGCCAAATATTGGTCAACACACAAAGCCACCGGGGCGAGATTTTTGTGAGTTTTTCGTGGGGGATTTTTTATTACAAATAAATTTGACACCCACGTATTAGTAGCTCAAACTAGAGATATTTTTGTTTATGAGAAAAAGAGACGCCGTCCTCATCCCGGATTCGAACCAGGGTCCCCGCGGTGTCTTGACCTACTAGACGAATGAGAACAAGAACAGACGCTCTTTTCTCCGTATATTAAGTTGTAAGATATTATTACCCTTCACAGGGATAACACAATGGCCAAATATTAGTCAACACACAAAGCCACCGGGGCAAGTTTTTTGTGGGGGATTTTTTATTACAAATAAATTTGACACCCACGTATTAGTAGCTCAAACTAGAGCTATTTTTGTTTAGGAGAAAAAGAGACGCCGTCCTTTTATAATAAAATTCATTTGCTCATATGTGTAATGATAAGCATAGTAGTAATCAGAAATCTGTCGCGAGACGGGGGGGAGGACCTTCATGAATGTCTGTCCCGAACTATATGCATTGCCGCCAACGGCATAAAAATATTGAGGAGTACAGTATGCCAGTAGAAGGTATTTTGATTGAAGGGGGGGTATGGAACCCTAACACCAATATTGGGGGTACGGGTCAATGTGTATATTATATACATATTCACAACATATTATTGCACATTTCTTGCATGTTATTCCCAGTGGCGATTTTGGGGTGAGAGCACAAATTCTTGTGCACAGGCACCGCCAGCGGTACCTGTGCACATAGACAGGATGATAAAATTCGGCTTTATTTGGAGGACCATGGCCCTCGGACCCTAATCTAGAACCGCCACTGGTTATTCCAATGAGAGAATCATAGTTGCCGATTTTAGGATATTAAACTTTATTACTTAAAGAGATTTGAACGCTTAACAGTATCACAACAATTTTGAATGTTGCTGTTTTTTACTGCATAATATGCTATTGCCTCACATTAAGTTCAATAAATTAAGAAAAAATAATATGGGAGTATCCTGTATATATATAATTATAGTTTTAAAAAAGAAAATAAATTTTCTATGCTTTTTGCTCTTCACTTTATTGAGTTTTTGAATAATATATTTTAGATATTTTCTTATTATAGTCGCCTTTGCCATATAATTACTTATGTAAAGAACAAATAGAGCCATTAATCAGCAAGTTTAGTAATACAACATACATAAATTGTACAAATAAAATATAAGGATATTGTTTATTACTTATTTTTTATTAATATAAAAAAAACATACATTTTATTCGCAAAGTCAGTTATAATAAGAAACCGAATTGTTAAAAAGGAAATCGTACACTAAAACGTGGAGAACCGAATTATTGATGTTCCGGCAATGACCACGTGATCGCAAAGCTCCATTTCGCAGTTTCGCGTCTATTAGAAAGTGTTCCAGTATTACGTAAGCATCTTGGAAAGGCAGGGGGTTACCCTTGGTCTTATTTTCCTATGTTAGCCAATGTTAATTTTTGCTTACTAAGATGGAGGGAAGCGTTGAAATGACAAAAACATTGCTTACGTAATGTACTTGAACCACCCCTTAGGTATGGAGACGGCCATGAAACCTTGGGGAGTGGGGGGGGGATTTTATCCGCTTTCATGTCCCAGGCACTAACGTTTCCTAGACGGCTACTGTAGCAGAAGGGGAAACATGCTTGATTTAGCAATAATTGTCTATGATTTGAGTTCAACAACATAAACGCCCTTCCAACGTGATAAATTAAATTGTTTACACTTCTCCTTACATAATAAATAAATCATATGTAACTTTAATAACTGTTCATAAATTGAACATATACCATGAAAACACGAATTCGTATTTAAAAAAAAAAAGCGATAAAAAAGGTCACGATTCGAAATTTTTTATATAGCGTAAAACGACGGCATTTAAATCTTTCTGGTCTTACGATGGCGTTAACCGAAAATGACGACGGAGAATCGTGGATGAATGCGTAGGCATAATCGGCTTCATGTTTCAGTATAGAAAACGAGCATTAGGTCCAGGTAGGTAGGTAGATAGTGTGCAAGGATAGGAAGGGTGACCGCTGATGGCGACGGCGCTGTATTCCCAGACAGGTTTTTACGTCTGATGTTATGACGACCAAGAACGGGCATTGAGGGGGATTGTAGATCAGTGTAGGCGTTCAACACATCACATGTGTCGTCACCTAACGTCGACCGGAGTCCATCCCGGGGAGTGGCCGAAATAGATAAATGGCACAGAAGGAAACCCCAACGATCCGGACAGACCAGTCAAACCAAAGCCCGTCATGGACAGAAGGCCAAGCACGACCCCAGCGACGAAGTCCGAATTATGTGGAAGTGGGCAGCCCGGTACCAGAATAGCAGAAGCAGACGCCAATCCACGAGCAATCCAGTTGCCAGATGAACGTCCCAGACACTCCGTCTTAAGCGAGCCGGCCCGAACCACAGTGACGAGACATCTGCACGCCACCAGAGCTGGGACCGAACTCAAGAGCATTAGGACCCTTCCGTAAGTTTTAATTTCGTCATCCAGTTACTTTATATATCGATGGTCTGATATAACAAAATCAATACCATATGATATAATCAGATGTTCTGCCGAGAAAAAAGCTAGGCATCATGCTTTCCATTTAAATACCAGCGTTCGATAGGCTTTCATTTTTTGTTAAGTTAAAATAATATTGTAATAATATTGCAATAAAATTGAATTTGATTTATTATATACCAAGAAGAGAGAATACTTCAGTATAAGTTAATATTGTTTAATGTTTATGTTTCAATTTATGAGTTTGTTTTTCAACATATTTACTGTCAATACAAAATTTTTTGGCGTATATTGAATGTAACAATTTTTATGTTTTTACGACGGATTGGAGGTAGGCGGACGAGTAGGCAAAAGCGGCGAAAAGTAGCCTGGGGGGCGGCAAAAATGGTAAATCCGCACACGCATATTTTATACATTATATCATTCACTTTTAATTACGTTCGAAACGTTAAGTCTATTCTCAATATTTATCAATTGTCCATCAATTTTTTTTCTGGGAATAAAAGGGCGAATTGACCAAAGTCCTCGAAATTTGGCGCTTCTAGCGTTTAGTTTAAAAAATGTTTAAAGAACAGAATGATCGTAATGAGCACAGATATATGTTTGTCCTTTCTAGAAGTATGCATTTTATACAGCATTCCGATCAACCAGCTATATTTGGCAGCCCCTTCTAGGAACACAGAGTCCATTCAGTAGCCAACCTTCCCATAATAGACAGGAACAGAATAACAACAACAAAGAAATATCGTTACTGTCAGCCGTCGGAAAAGCTTCATCTGGCAACAGTATTGGGAAAATTTTCCGCGGGAATACTGTTTTATCCCTTTAAATTATTTGTTAATGAGTAATTTATCATAAAAGATTTTTTTTATAAAATTACAATAATCTTATCTCGTATTCACCAATCGCTGGGATGGATTCTAATCTCAATCTGACTACGGTATGTTTGTAAAAATTCAATTTGTTAAGTGGGGGTTTCTTTAGGGATTTCCTTTCTCAAATGGGGGTTGTTATGGAGAAGCATCTCAAAATATTTTTTCTTTAGTACATTTAATTTTTTGCTCTGGGACTAAATCTTTATTTTACTTAGTGGCTTACGCAGGAGAGTTGATGTGGGGGCTCGTAACTTCATTAAGTTGTGCCTAGTTGCCAAAATTAACAATATCGGGGAAATGTGCAGATGAAACCTTGTCGCCAAAGCGGGCGCCAAAATTGATCGTATACTCTTAAAACGAGGTAAAGTGATTTTTGGGGCGTTGCTCCGGCCCATGCGCAAAGCTTGCCAAAACAAGCTCTGAGCCAGCGCAATGTTTCTTTCGGACGCAAGGAGATTTTTTGCGAATCAGTGAAAGCTTAGTGTGGAGGGGAGGGGGGGAGGGGTGCCCCCACACTCCCGCTACAAAAAAACAGTACAGCAAGGAATAGTACTCTCCCAAAATTTGAAAGCTTGCAGTAGTAAAAAAAAAACTCGCCACTGTACATGCAACGGTTGTACAGTCATTAATGTCAATGGAAGGAAAGCAAGACATATTTATGCAAAAGAAGAACGAAACGCTGATGGTCATATTCTGACTGTATAAAACTTCACGCCACAACGTCGGTAAGCTTCTTTGCAACTTGTAAACCCTAAACTGTCATGGTGATTGGAAATGAAGCGAATGCGTGGAGCAGCTAACGCAACCCGACAAGGAAGTTAGCATGCGATTGGCGACAAGGCAAGGTTTTTATCTGCGCTGACACCCAATATTGAATATGGGTGAGAGTGCATGACACGCTACAGTCGCCATATTTTTTCAATGTCGCCAAAAACAGATGGGAATGGGAGTGGCAACCTTCTTCCATATTGAAATCGTTTCCAAAGTTTTTTTTCGACACAGTAATTTCACTGAATCAGTGAATGTCTTGTGGTGGGGGAGGGGGGTTCCCCCACAGACCACGCTTTTGAAAAGCATCAGATAAATCTGGAATCAGAAACTGTTGAATCAAAAATGCGTGCAATTAGTTTAAAAAGAAAATCGAGCACTCACGTTCCGACATTGTACAGATGCTGATGTATGATGTTGTAAGCCTAATGACTTGTTTTCAGGCGGTTTCAAAAGGAGAGAAAATGTGGTGGTGTGTTCTGAATTAACGTCCAAATATGTACATACAAATGAAAGATTGTAACAATCTCAACCCACCAAGCTCCTTCCATTGCCAAAACTCAAGCTATACTCTTAAAATTAGGCAGAGAATTTTTTTTTATCCATTATTCTGGGAATGCTCTTTTAAATATTTATTTTCTTTTGAAGTAAAATTATGTTGTTTTTTAGGGCTGTTTCGTTCATAAAAAAGACGGAAAAAAGAAAAGTGCAGGTGTGTTTGTCCTTTTTATTAAAAGTGTGAATTTTTGTTTTTGTGAAAATGAAATATATTGCATTGGAGTGTGTAATTGGGGAAATATAGGGATGGTTTAGCTCTTACTAGAAGCTATTTTGCTTTCTAGAAAACAAAAATTATGAATTAATGCCAGTTTTATAACAAAATAACTTCCATATTTATAACAAAATAACTTCCATATTTATAACAAAATAACTTCCATATTTATAACAAGGTAACTTTTTATGTTTATAGCAAAGTAACATTATATTTGTAATAAAATAACTTATATTTATAATAAAATACCACGCTTGGTGGTAGTACAGATACTGTCCCACAAGATCAATTTTCCCCTAGAAACATGAAGGAAAGTCGCTGTAAGCGGGGTTTTGACATCAGCGATTTCGATGCATGATGTCACACAGGGTGGAGCATCATACAGTGTTTCTCTGTGGCGGTGGTAAGACGTTTATGGAAGTATTGAAGTGATTGGGAAGACGTCGGAACATTTCAATATGGATTTTTTTCTTCAATTGCGGTTGAAAGGGAAGAGGAATGTTGTTGGATTGGTTTGTGGGAGAAGGTTTATTTGGTTTGGAGTAGAAGGACCCGATTTGCAAGGTGCGCTAGGCCTAACGTGGATGACTGTGTAGTTAAAGAGGTGAAGTTATCCGACAGATAAAAGGAATAAAAGTTAGTATGCCGTTTTTATTTTGTTTGCTGCACTGAGAAAAAGGAGCAGGGGGAGGGGAAGAGATGGAGGAAAAGAGGAGAAAGCCACCAGGGGGAAGGTTAAGAGGCGAAGGGGATGGAGGTTGGGAGTTGAAAGGGAACAGGAGAAAGGGATTAGAGGGTTAGGGGGGAGTAGGAAGAGACCGCCAAGAAAACAGGGGTTGGGAGGTAGAGAGGGGAAGGAGAAGGAACATGAGGAAGAGATTAGAAGGATAGGGATGAAGGAGTTAAAGAGAGCAAAAAGAGCGGTAGGAGTGAAGAAGAGGGAGAGGGTAGGGGTGAAGGCTGGGTGTAGGATGGAGGAAGGAAAGGGGCGGAGCCTGTATTGAGACGTAAGCAACATGGCGGCAAGCCAAGACAAAGTTGCCAAGTGTATTGGAAACACTTCTCACTAAAAACGAAATGGAACAGTATGTGTACTAGTGCCGCACACTTAATATATTATACAAACAAAGGTGAACTGGGAAATTAAAATGTAGTTTCCTTTTCGGCTAAACTTCATGTCAATGTGCGAAATTTTTTTTTAACCTTAGTAGTAGAAAAGTAACATGTATATATATATATATATACAATTGAACCTCGTTATAGTAAACCTCATGGGACCAAACTTTTAGTTCACTATATCCGATGGTTCATTATATCCTATCCGATAAAAATGATGGGTTATTGGATGGGACCAAAAAATTTGTTCATAATATACTGGGGGTTCATTCATTATAAGCTGGGTTCGCTATAGCAGGGTCTGACTATATTACCATAACCCTGGTTTGATTCCAGTGGGACTGTAAAATGCATGCTATTTTTTTTCCCTGTCTTCCATAGTCCAATGTTTGGTTCTGCAGGTGATAGAAGTTTGCGTTTCTTGGTGCGGAAATTTTAAGACTCTACGCAGTATGAACTTGCCTGTTTTTGCACCATAAACTATAAACAAACTTTTTTAATTGTTGCTTGTCATGTCGAAGAACATTTTTAAAAAATTATACTTGAATTAAATATAGTAACTAAGAGTGATTAAAATAGAAAAGGGCAGTTAAAGAGTTGACTTGTCTATGCTTTATGGTGCATGGACTGCTAAAATCATGCCAAGACAAACGGTTTTCCAAGGAATCTGAATTGCTTTTGCCTACGGAATCAGACTTCAGATTCTGACATTGAAGGAAAAAAAAATGCAAAAAACAGTGAGCATTGGATACCGTTGGACAGGACTAGGGACAGAGAGGAGAGGGCAAATGCCCAGGGGCCTGTGATCTTGGAGGGGCTTTGCATCAAGCTTTAATAACTTTAACATAATCGATGGGGGGTAGGGCGATTTGCTAAAGTACCCATAACCCTGCAAATCCTACCATAATTCCTGCTGCCCAAAATCTAGACTTAAATAATTCCCCTGATAGCCAAATGCGTTATTAAAGTGTTGAGAGTTAAAGGGGTGATAGTTAAGAGAAAAGGGCATAGCGCTCTAAGCACATGCTAATTTTTCATAACGATTATAGTGTAGCATGGCCTTTACTGTTCTCGTTCCACAAAATCTCAAATATGTAACTCACTTTAGTCATTGATTGTTCATCCAGTGCTAAGGCATATACAAGGAAGACTGACAAATGATGAACAACCGCATTCTTCAACTTGATCCTAAAAAACCATTTAAGAGTGAGAAAATATCCTCTGATAAGATAGCCTAGTTCAATGAAACGAGAGAGCATGTTGGAATGGTGTAAAGATGAAGTGCTTAGAATAAGCATTTAGGGAAGAAGCATGCGGGCTGTTTAGCAGTGAACAGATAATGGTTGAATATGATGATATAAAATTGTAAACTTTCATGTGAGGGTCCATCGATTTCATAGTGCAAGCATCTTGCCTTCATTATCTATATTTCATTTCAATGTTTATTTGATGGCACACAACAAGATACACAATTTCATGCACAAGGGGAAGAGGTTAACCCCCCCTCACTTCATAATTTATAAAAATTAAAATGAAATTTTAACCCAAAATGAAAAGTTTCTGAAAGCTTTTGTATTTTTTTTTTATTTTATTACCCTCCCTTTCTGTTTTTGGAATTTGGTGCATGTGCCCGAAGACATGTAACTATGCATTAAATTGTAATTGTAGTACAACCTCCATATATTGATGACACTGGTTCCATAAAAAATTTCGATAGCCTATGTAGAATTTTTTTTTATGTTGATAATATATTGGAGATAATTTCTAATCAGTACATTCTTCTCTATAAATAGCCCTGCGGTGGCGCAGTGTGGTAATCGGGTTTCCTAGGCCTTAAGAGGTTCGGATTCCTCGGAAAACAGTAGGTCCCGGCGCAGCATGACCACTGTAGTCTTTGAGCCGTAAAACCAAAAAACAAACAAACAAACAAACTTCTCTATAAATACATGAATATGAATCACATTATGTACAAGTTATGTTTATATAAATAATTAAAAACCAGAATTAACGAGAAAAAAATATACTGAACTTACCTTGAAAACCATCATATTCATGTGGCATTTGTATTTGTATAATAAACTTTCTAATGTTTTGCTGCATAACAAATTTAAATGAGGATTCATCATAAAAAGTGTTCATCTGTCAAATTCATAAAATACACCGTCAGAAACATTTTTGACAAATTGAAAACCCATAATAGTTTAAAACGTTTAACGACAAAAAAAAAAAAAAAAAATTCCAATTTGCTTTTGAAAAAAATTCAATACTTAGAAATTTTTTCATTATTTGGAAACAGTTTTTCTGTGTACTGACAATAGGAACGTCGAATACTTTGATATTCAATGGAACCTTTGTAAAGTGACCACCTGAATAAAGTGACCACTTTTTATAAGAGAGAGAACTGACAGGGACTTAGTCATACCTATACCAAAGTCTGTCGTGTATAGTGACTACCTGCCTGTCGTGATCCTTGCAATACAGTTCCAAAGGTTGTCACTTTCGGCAGATATATGGAGATTTTGGATATACAGAAGTTCTAAAAAAAACTGTATAAGTTTAATGGAAAAGTAATTTTTCTCACTCCAATGTATGTAACCCAAGCAATGGAATCTGCATAATGATTAATTAATTCTGCATAATGATTAATTAATTCTGCATAATGATTAATCAATAATTTAATTGAAGTTAATGCCAATGGCACAGGCTACCAATGAAGAAATTTAATATTTTTTGCAGAGAAACCTAAGCCTAACCGTAAGCAGTATAAGAAGATTTGGGAGTCACTAGAGAAGAAAATTCAGGTTGGTGAATTCTTGTATATTATTGTTTTAGTTCTAACTGGCTTTTAATTTTATTGTGTCTGACGTAGAAAACTTCTTAGTATTGCCTTAGTAACTTTTTATAGTAACTTTTTAGTATAGAAGTGTAATAAAGTAGATATAGTAATTTGTTCATTACAGCAGTTCTAAATTTTGGTGCCTCTTGTCTATTTTAGTGATTATCTTGCTTTGTACTTTTGCTCCGTATTGTGCATTTTAGTCATAGTGTACTTTGAGTACTTATCAAGGTTAGAAAAATCGCAGTAAACCATATTTGCCTGCCTGAAAAAACCCGGGAATCTAATAAAAAAAAAAAATTCTACTCGCCAACTGTGAAAGTTTAGGCGCCAATGGTAACCTGACAACTGGATTTCTGGAGGCATTTTTATTATAGTGTTTTAGTATGCATACATACTCTGTGATTTTACTTTGTATTTTATTTTTAATTTTGTGTATTACTTAGTATTTGGTTACTTCTAGGTGATAGTTTGATATGCTCTGCAGTGGTAAAGTGTTTGCCTAGCACACTGTTGTTCTGAGTTCAACTCCCAACAGTGCCAAAAGGAATGTTTACCGATTAACTTCTTACTGCAGTCTGGGAGTTGGTTCGCTAGTCTATAAGAGGTTCAGCTTCCTCGGAAAATTATGTCGCAGTTCAACATGACCTTTGCTCTCCTTGACCCCTAAAACTCACAAACGATGCAATGGAATGATAATTTGTGTGTATTTTTATTTCACTGATTTTTACTGATTTTTTGGGTGCTGGGGACCAGTCAGTGATGATTGAAACAGATGATTCTCGTCTGTTTTCTCGACTACCTGTCAAACTACGTAAATTGTTCTGTGGCACTCTATCGTAAAAATTTGGTGTCTTGATGAATAAATATAATAATAGCATATTATATAACCACATGAATTAATGTGGAAGTTGAATTAATTTGTTTTTCAAGGATAAAATGAAATAGCTTTATCAAAACTCATCCCTTAGTATCGTAGAGTGAAACAAGCAAGATGTAAGTAGTATAATTCATAACTAGTAGTATATAAAAATTATTAGTAGTAGTACTTAGAAATTAGTGATAATACTACAACTAGTACTCGATTCGTCATACTGCTTTTTACAACGTATTTTGGTTTCTTGCTCAATGCATGCTCATGCCAATTATTATTATTAGTTTTTGTTTAGACATATATATATTTAATTATATGAAGTAGAACGTTATGATTTTAAATAATGGGTATTCATTATTTAAAATAGCATCATATAAAGGATTGGACTCATGCACGATATTTAAAATGTGCCATAAAATTTTGTTTACAGAATTGTATTTGGTGTTCCTACAGGACATTGAAGAGAATGCATACATTGAAACGTTTGATGGGCTTGTGAAATTTGTGAAAGGTTGTGACTTGACTACTATATCCAATACTAATGAAATTCCAGCAGCTATTCTTGTTATGGGTTAGTGTCTATTTGACTACAATTATTATTTTAAATTTTTTTATTATTTATAAATAATTTTTATTACTAATAAATTTGACACCCACGTTTAAAGCTCTTACTAGAGCTTTTTGGTATAGGGGAAAAAGAAACATCTTCCTCATCCTGGATTCGAACCAGGGTCCCTCCGTTGAGCCCGGAGTGTCTTGACCGCTAGACGAATGAGGACAGGTAATAACGCTCTCTTTCTCCGTATATAAAGGTGTAAGATATTATTACCCTTCTCAGGGATAACACAATTGCCAAATAATGGTCAACACACAAAGCCACCGGAATAAGTTTTTTTGTGAGTTTTTCGTGAGGGATTTTTTTTTATCGCTAATAAATTTGACTTCAATTTGTTTGTAGGTGCAAGCCAACTTGGCTTAGTTGAAACCATTGATTCACGGCTCACTGAGCCGCCGCTAAATGTAACTCAGTGGTTACAACCGCTGGCAGGTGTTAGTGTGAACAATGTGTTTCATGTAAACTTTGTACTATTAGGTAACCCCCATACTGCTAGTAGAATACCTTATGCTTACTACATTATTTACGGAATGCTTCATACTTGGTTACTTACTGTACTCGCGGCAAAGCTAACCTGGTACACTGTTAAGGCTACGGCTACCTATTCATGCCCATGCAACGAGTATTCATTTGCAAATTGGTGAAAAATGAGATAGATTCAACATTATTAGGCTATTTATCGGCTAATTAGGAACGCAGAGAAGCACGGTTGCCAAAATTTCATGTGCCAAATTCCCCACCAAGCGAACAAAGTCTTCTGGGTGGTCAGTTACTTGAATGACGTTAGCGCTGGCTATGATGAGTTTTTTTTTTTCAATTTAATAAATACCAGATTTTAATTGCACACACATGCCTATGTTTTATGTATTTGAGCATTATTTTAATGTTTTATGCATGAAATGCATCTTCTATTAACTCTGTTAACGTAAGAAAGGGCGAACTATATTGCACTGGCGGAATCATACTGCTCTATACCATGTCAGTGTACCAGATTAGCTTTGTCACGGGTATAGAATTTGCCCGTGGCAAAGCTAATCTGGTACATTGACAAGGCACAGAGCAGTATGATCCTGCTAGTGTGATAGGATACAGCATACTTGAGTTATTCACTAGAATACCTCATACTTACTAGGGTATTTAATAGAATACCTCATACTTGCTTAATTGTTTGCTAGCATACCTCAGGCTTACTGGGTTATTTACTCGAATACCTCATACTTACTAGGTTTTTTACTAGAATACCTCATACTTGTTAGCTCATTTAAATAAATACCCCGTATTTACTGAGTTAATTACTAGAATATCTCGTACTAAGTTGTTTACCAGACTACCTCATACTATTAAAAGTAATGGCAATTTGAAACCATTATAAATCAAGTTATTGCTTCCAGACTGTGTTGAAGCATCAGATGTAATCGTGATTGATATAAAATGAAGTGGCAGATATAATGTGGAATTGTACGTTATGAATATTTATTTGACCGTGTTCATTTTAGGTGTTAATATGCCCGACCATTCCAACATATTTCGTCTACTGGAGCATCAGATGAACTTCAATAATGTATTCGCAACTGTCGTACTGCAATCCAAAGAATGCAGCACTCTGTCGAATATGATGCAGAAATTGATTTCAACTGTCATCGACAGATATCATTCGGTTGGTAATAGTATCCTGTATGGTTACATATAATGATTGTATCACACTTATAAATAAGCTCAAGTTTTCATGTAACAATCAAACCTTGTTTTATTATAATGGTGGTTCTGCAGAGATGCATTGGTAACACATTCATCTAATGTGCCGTTTTAATCTGGGTTCAAATCCCAATAGTGACATAGTAAGGGGGTTCAAGCCCCCCCCCCACCAATTGGATATCAAAATACCTTTTCAGCCACTTGAACCCCCCCCCGAATGGATTTTGAAATGCTATGCTACTGAAACCTAATGGTGTCGAATTCGAACGAATGAGAAATGCTTTATATGTTAACTTTGTGCGACTATTTTATATAACGTTAAAATGAAATAATGAAAAAATTACTTTATAACAAAAGTCTCTTTGCAGTGAAATACTTCTGCACATGTGGTAACATGTTTGACTAGTATGCCATTAACCCGGGTTTGATTTCCATTGGTGCAAAGAACGCTTACTCAGAGATCTCATAAAAAAAGATCGCACTTCTCACTGTAGTCCGGGGTTTGGTTCCCCAGGCCTTAAGAGGTTCGGATTCCTCAGAAAATTGTAGGTCCAGAGGTTCGGATTCATTGGAAAACAACAGGTCCCGGTGCTGCATGACCACTGTAGTCCCTGAACCATAAAACTACAAAATAAACAATTTCTGCAGTCTTGTAGAGTCCATTGTAACGAAAATCTGCTGCATTATTGAAATGTAAAATGTTTCTTAATTAAGTTACGAAATTGTTGGATTTAAAATAAATAAAACGGAATGAAGCAGTGTCTTGTTCTTTACGTCTTATGGCTTGTGTGTATATGTTTGAATCACTGAAGAGATTTACTAACCTTAAATTTTCTAGGCAGCAGGTATGGAAAGCTCCCCCTTGAAGAAAACAGAATATACTTTTTCAAAGTTGCTGTTAGTGTATCAAGAACTTACATCTAATAAGGTAATTTTTCATTGAGTTAGAATCTGTCTGTCTCCAAATTTATGTATTTCCAGGTCAAATTCTGTGTGTATTGTGTACAATCTACTGCATATTGTACACAATTCTGTGTGTATTGTGTGCAATATGCAGTAGATTCACGTTTTTACAACCCTCCAATATGTGAATTTTATGCCTTTACAAACTACTGCTTTGGTCTTGAAAAATATCCCATAGAACTAATGTTAATTTTCGCTCCGATTTATGAACTAAAATTACACATTCTCCCTCCTTTTTACGAACCCAATTTCCTCACATTCTTTTCGCCTTTTTCTTTTGGATGCTGAAAATTTGGAAAGGGGAGTACGGAATTTCCCCAAGCTGATTGGACCGGATCTCCCAAGCTGTGAAGTAGTAGGGGATTACATTTGATTTTATATTATTTTATACTTTTATTCAGAGCAGCATATTAATCAAATGTTGATGGAGGAGCAAGTTTCTTGATCTAGCGATAAAAATATAAACTTCGTTTAACATAACAATTGCGTAATATAATTCAATCGCTTTTCTTAAATCCCGGATTTAACTAGTAAAAAATAGCGAGATTTTTAAACGAAATGTATAAAAACTTAAAAGAAATAAAAATTTGAAAATTTAAAAAAAAGAAAAAAAAAGAAGTGATCGAGAATGTCTTTTTAACTGAAGCGAATACGATGACACACAAGCTTTCCAGCACTTTTAAGTTCTGGAAAACTTCTGTGCCATCACGTTCTGGAGAATTTCTGAGGACTCTCATCTAATTCTGAATGCGTAATAAAGAGTTCGTAATAAAAGCATTTTTGAGGTAATGGATTACACTGAAGACTGTAACGCACTAAATATTTTACGATGAAAATTTAATGAATATAGGTGCTGCAAAGTGAAGCAAACAACTATAGACCTTTTCTAGTATCTCCAAATAAAGCTTATTTCAGAAATGATTACTAACATCACTTATTTTTAGCTTATTATATGAAATTTAAGTGGTAATATGGCCGAACCCATCCGGAAAACCTTTATAGCTCGAAATCTAGGTATTTCCGGCTTAAATTTTATGTGTATTGCGTAGAAACCTTTATATCTCAAAAACTCTTTATTTCGAATTTTTTTCTTGTTCCCTAAGATTCAAGGTAGAGGGTTCTGCTGTGTGATGTATCGTTGTTCATTATATTTTAAGCAAATTCAAAGCTCAATATTATTGTGGTTGATAATTTTGACACTTACATTGAAGCTCAACTTAAAGCTTTTTAGAGCTTTTTTAAGTGTAGGAGTAAAAGGGACATCGTTTCCGTTCTAGAATCGAACTAGGGTCCCTCCGTTGAACCTGGAGTTCCTTACCCATTAGGCCAACGAGGACAGGAACGACGCTTCCTTTCTCTGTATATAAGGTTGTAAAATATTGTTATTCTTCACAGGGCTATCACATTTGCCAAATAATGGTCAACTCACAAAGCCTCTGAGGCGAGTTTTCGGGATTTGTGGTGGGGAATTCTATTATGGTTAACAATTTTGACATCCACGTGACTATTTTTGTATGCATGTTTCATGCACATATGTTACTTACACAGACTTTATTTTCGAAATTTGGAATTTTAACTTCTAAAATGGATTTAGCGAGGATTTTCGTTGTTCTCAAGCTCCTCGTTATATACAGGTTCTATTGTAGCTGATAATATATTCCATAATTTTGGTCTTCTATGTTTTATATTACTACGTCCTTTTTTCACTTCATTTTTTGGCAAATGGCGCCATCCTCCTCCCTCGATTCTCAATCAATGCTTCCTGGTTCTCTGTGCCTATAATTTATACACGTATTTTTGCGATTATGTTATAGTCAAGGTCACCGAGAAAATCAAAGACAAAGAATAACACTGTTCAAGATTTAAAATCAAAGCCAATAGTCATATGTATTCAAGATGTAGAAGCCTTTAACATCAACGTCCTCCAAGACTTTGTGCTAACTTGCAAGTAAGTTCTGTGAAGGTGTTAATATTATTAGTGTTGCAGAACATTATGTATGTTTTTTAGAATACCAAATTTTTATTTTTCATTGTAGTCTATATGTCGGGAAACTTCCAATAGTCTTAGTTTTTGGAATGGCGTCTGCAATGGTAACTCTGCACAATATTCTTCCGCAGAAGGCTCTTTGCTGCTTGGGCATCGAGACATTTTATTCAATGACAGCCATTGAATACCTTACCAAAATCGTACAAGAGGTTAGTTTCTATCAGAGGTACCTGTCTTTTTCTTGGTAAATATTTTTTTTTTTCATAATTTAACATAAAAGTGTTATAAGTCCATCTGAAAACAGTTAACTTCCATTTGAAAACTGATGATTGGTTATACTTCTCATGGGTTGGTTCCATCTTTTTCTTTTACGTAAGGGAAAATTGCTGTAGGGTTATATTTTATTCACACGTCTATGGATTTTGCTCTTTATAAGTTGCAGGTCCCAATCTGAGAAACCGATGAATATGGGGTTGAATTTTACGAAAGAAATTAAGCAAAAATAAAATGGAAAAAATGTCTGTATATCACATGAAATCATTAGAACTTCACACAACCTTATAATTATTGAGTTTGATCTAATTGTATAAACTGTGCGCAGTATAGTTTTAGAGCTATATAAAACTATGAAATTTCATGGCGTTAGAACTGCAGAAATCTTCATAGTTTTAGAATTCTATGAAACCTTGTGGCTTTCGAAGTGTGTTAAACTTCATAGCTTTAGATCTTTATGAAGCTTTGTAGTTTTAAAGATAGTAATTTCTCATCTTTCATATTATTTAAATCCCTTCTAGCTGTAGAACTATATCAGACCCAAAATAAACCTTCATGATATTATATGTGCTGCTTTTAATCGTGAAGCCATTGTTAAATTTTTATCTGATGTCCTTTTTTTTTTTTTTCGATCTCTTCTAATTTTATTACATGTTTTTTGTTTTGATGTACTTTTAATACATTTTTTAACATTGTAGTATTAATTGAATTTCATTGCAAAACCGTACATTCGGACCCACAGACTGACCCTTGCGCCAGAAAAACAGAGCCAACCAACCAAATTTGAAATATCAAGTATAACCATTAAAATTTTTGTCAAATCTTACAATTCTGTTATAGGGTTCCTGACATGGATCTGAGTTACTTTTAATTTTAAAATGCGATAGATTCATATACCATTCTAATAGCTCCCCGCAGTGGTATAGTGACATGCAGGTGTAGGGAAAAACGCATGATTTGGGACATGCGGATAGCGAGGAAAGGGATTTAGTGGAGCGTGGAACTTCATGAAATGCATGAAGGAGTTGATGAATAAGAGGATGCAAGCGGAACACCATGAGAAAAGTTGAAGCAAGAGCTGAAGTTTTGTGATGAAATGCAGTCTTCAGTGGACGTAGAAGAAAATGTCTTCTATTGTCTTTGATTAAAATGTAAATTGATTGCTATGCTTTTAATTATGGAAGTGGTTATAATTAATCATGTTGGATACTTTGAATGTGGAAATTATTTTCGGTTGTCAAAGAAGATAGTGGATATGTACCGTGTTTGAAGCTGGTTATAGTGGACTTCGTGTTGGTTCCTGAAAAGGCAGTCTGTAAAGGAAGTGTAAATTTTCATTTATGAACTTTCAATTTTACAATTTTTTTAATGCTTTTAAGGTTTGCAAGAGTTTATAAAATCGTGAGTACACTGTATTATGGTTAAATTCCAGAGAAGCGTGTATATATATATATATATATTTATTTGAATAATTTTTAGTGAGGAATCTAAGTTAAAAATCAAAATAGAAGAGTAAGAATGATGTCCGTTATAAACCTACTAAAAGCTCTGCGGTAGCACAGTGCGGCAACGTGTTCGTTTAGTACGCCGTTAATCTGGGTTTGACTCCCAACAGTGCAAAGAATGCTTACTTAGAGATCTCATAAAGATCACACTGCTCACTGTATTCCGTGGTTTGGTTCCCTAGGCTTTAAGAGGTTCAGATTCCTCTGAAAATTGTAGGTCCAGAGGTTTGGATTCCTCGGAAAACAGTAGGTTCCAGCGCAGCATGATCATTGTAGTCCTTGAGTCGTGAAACCATAACCAACCAACCTACTAAAAGTACATCTCATGGATATTTGAAGGAATTATATTAAAGCTATGAAACCTTACAACTGTAATTATATGTAACTTTAGAATATTCTAAAGTTTTTAGAATATTATTTTAAACTTTTAGGGAACACACTATTTTTCTTTTTCAGGTTATCCTGAGTCCAAACACTCCATTTAAACTTGGTCCAAAACTATTTAGATTGATTGTCGATACAGTGCTGTATCACGATTTTTCTGTCACAAACCTCACATATCTCTTGAAGGTAATCCATTTTGAAAGAATGTGATTGTTTTATAATAACAAATTTAATTTCAAAATATGTTTCAATTTATTAGAAATTTAGTTCATTTTAGGGCTATTTTATATTTTATTTTCCATTAAATTTAGCACCTTTTAACTGAATTTTAAAAAAAAATGCTGAATATATTTATTAGGTTTTGAATGAAGGTTGTTTGGTTTTTAGTTTTGTATGCTGGAACATTTTTACAACAACCCTCTTACAACCGTTTGTTGTAACCCATTGGAAATAGAATCACGGTTACAACTACTTCAGAAGGAAGATCTGGAAATCGTTCGAAAGCTACCATCTTTTTCACGGTACTCTAAATTTAAGTGATCTATTCTAATTTCAATGCACTGACTGCCTGTGCGATGGACCACACTATTTTTGTTCTTCACTGCAATTGCATTCCATATATATTGCACCCTTGCGACGAAAGTGTTACAACTCAAAAAATCCCAATTTTCAGAAAATGAAAAAAACTGTTTCTGGTTGAATTGAGGGATGTTGTGTTCATCTAATGACATGTGCCAACTAGCAGAAACCCAAATAACTTATGACCTAACATTTTGCATGGCAAAATGCAGCACTGTTTTCTACATTGTAACATTAAGTAATTTTCACCGAATTTTGAGTTGTAACACTTTCGTCGTAAAGGTGCGATATAGTAGACGCCTTCTTAATCTGATGGGATGGGATTGAGGCCCTAGCCAGTTAATCCACCATTCGTAGAAAAAAAAAAGTAGTAAAAATTAAGGCGGTATAATGAAAACTTCTAAATTAATAAATTTAAAATGCTATACAGTAGAACCTGCCTAAAGAGATCACTTTTGGGACCAGACTGCAATGGTCACCATAGGCAGGTGGTTATTATACCCGACAGACTTTGGTATATGCAGGACTAAGTCCCTATCACTTCTTTCTTACAGAAAGTGGTCCTTTTACCAGGTTCCACTGTACAGCAAAATGATAATTTTATAATACTTTCAGTTAATTGACCCCCCCCCTGAAAGAGAGGTGCGGTTTGAGAGTCAGCAATAATTTTAATGTTGCCGTGGTCCATATGATAATATTTAAAAATTATGATTATGCAAACTATGTGAATATGGAAAACCCGTATTTTAAATATTATCAATATTTTGTGCTTGACCTGTTTTTAGGTTTATAGATAATAATCCCGAGTCGAAAACAACAATGAAAAATGAAAAAGACTGTAAGGTAAAATGTAAAAAAATTTTTTTTTTTAATCATATGTTTATATATATATATATATGCACTTCATATTTCAAAAATTTTGCATATTAAAAAATAAATTATTAGTTTTCAATGGTTTGATTTTATATGATTATTGACTGACAGAATGGGGAACAGGGGTTCACAGTAAAATATTGAAATCGAAGAAACTTATTGTATTTCTTGTGTGTACATTATGTCTAATATGCACATGGTAATAAGCTATTTTGACCACCCTGCTGAAATAGTTCATTATCTGAATTCCTATGAACAACGTTTTCAGCTCTACTGAAATAGTCTGTTTCTACAAGAATTCGCATGAGCAGCTTTTTCTGCTCTACTGAAGCAGCCTCTCTCTGCTTCTCTACAAAAATCCCCATAAGTAACTTTTTCAGCTCTACTGAAGTAGGCTATCTCTAAAAGGCTCACCATGAGCAACATTTCAGCACTATTGAAGAAACCTGTCTTATAAGAATTCCCATGAGTAACTTTTGCAGCTCTACTATAGCAGCCCATCTTTACAAGAATCCCCCATGAGTAATTTTTCAGCACTACTGGAATCTCCTATCTCTGCAAAACTCGGTATGAGTAACTCTTCAGCTCTACTGAATTTTTCTGTCTCTACAAGAATCTCCATGAGCAGCTTTTTAAAATTTATTAGGGAGTTTGTCTGTGTGAGAATCCCTGTAAGTGGCTTTTTAACTCGACTGTAGCCACCCGTTTCTACGATAATCTTCATGAGTCAATTTTTAGCTTTGCTGGAGCAGCCTGTTTCTATATAAATTCCATGAGCTGTCCAGCTTTACCAGAACAATAGACTCTTGTAAGATTTTATTCTAGAATTCAAGTTCAGTCCTCTGGGATGTAGAAAAATGGCCAGTGTCTTTACAATACTTCCAAAAATCAAACCCAAGTTTCGGAATGGTAGTAATCTATATTACTATTTATATGCTGCCATAGGACCTCTGCGGTGGAAACAGGCTCCTATTAAAGCAAACTTGAGGCAACAAAAGTCTAATTTTTACAAACTTCTCTTAAAACTCTACATAATCATTTGATGTAACGAGATCTATTGAATGGTTAAGCCTGTGCACAAAAGACAAAGCCAGTTGAAAAGGGCTCGCAATATGGTTCCATACTTTATGGGATGTAATTTAATTTTGGGAATAACCTATTAAAAACACATCAATTTCACTGTTATGATTTAATATTTATGGCTAACTGGAAATGTCGCAATTGTCAACGTTCATTTATCAGAAGATTTGTATGATTTAAGGTGCTGATTCGCAACCTACTGAAAAACCAGCATGCATACCACAAATCTATGATGGTGTTACTTAACATGCTTCATACTCTGACAAAGGACCTGCCGACTTCTCCATTTGGAAAACATGTAAGTTATTATTATTACTAACGTTTTCTATTGATCTTCATACTACTATTAATTTGGCATCCATAGATAGCTTGCTCTTTTTCTGTTTCAGGGACTTAATACGTAAGATATTTGAAATGGGTTTCTCCGTAAATTTCTTTGATAATTAGTTCTTTTAGAACAGTATTTCTCAAACTGTGGTCCACGGTGGCTTATCAAGTGGTCCACGATGGCTTATCAAGTGGTCCGCAGGATCATCACCAAATTTCGGAAAAAAAAAACTAACTAGAAATTGCCTAAATTAAAACTTGGATGTCTCGATTTGAGCTTTCCGAGATTAATAAAAAGTAGAGAAAAAAAAAGCAAGGGCTGTTATTATAAAAAATCCCGAATTGTATTTCAAAGTGTGGCCATTTAAATTGATCACACAGCAAAGGGAAGAAATGGTATATTTATGACAGTGAGTGCATTTAGAAAAAATGATCATATGACAACTGAATCCAGAAGTAGTAGAAGGGTCCCAAACGACTCATACTACAGAAAATGAGTTAGTGCAGCAGTTTCAGATGTTTTGTGCTATAACCGCAAGAAAATGAGTTGTTTTAGGTAGATTTGGCAACCAACATATTTTAAGAACACGATTGAGGATTTTAGCTGTGCTCTGCTAAAAGATATTGTTTTTTAAGTAAAAAAAAAACTAATTTACCACAAAAGGAGTTAAAATTAACTAAAAATTGTATATTAATTGACGAATAAATCTCTCTTGTCAGATCTCTTATATATGTATATAAGCATGCCAATAAAATACATAAATCGAGGATTTCGTTTGTTACGCTTTTCCTTGGGAGAGGCAGGGGGAGGGGGTCGGCATGTTGGTGGCTAAGTAGGGCTTAATATTATTAACCATAGTTGGCAACCTTAATTTCAGGCAATATATTTTTCTAATGGGGAGAAATCCCTCCCTTGGTGGTCCACGATAAATAAAGGAATGCTTAAAATGGTCTGTGAGCGATCAAAATTTGAGAAACACTGTTCTAAAATATTTTCCATATTTATTTGCCAGTAGCCCAATGGTAATTTAGTACTAACACCATCTGTCGTACCATTAACCTTGATTCTATTCCAGTGGTACACTAGAATGTGCCACTTTTTTTGGCCACTGTAGTCTAAAGCTTGGCTTCTCAAGCAAGAAGAGATCAGATTCCTCCAATAACTTTAGGTCTGTCCCAGCGGCGTAGCGTGGGTTGCCAGTGCCCGGGGCAAGTTAAGTATTGCACCCGCTAAAACCCCATTAGCACTCATTTCCACCAGTCCAATATTGAAATTTTGCCCCGGTGGCCCTCCCTACCATAGGCATAGAGTTATATGGCCCCGTGGAGCCAGTGTCACCCCAATAATCTGAAATAAATTGCGATTTTACATATACTGTAATGTATAAATGTACATAAAATGTGCTTTGGTCCCCTAATAATTTTGAGAGCTCTGCACTACTGCTCCCAACACTATGCCACTGGTTTGTACACAACGTAACCTTGTCTTTGTGCAGTAAAACACAAACAACTGCTTTTGTCTAGGTTTTCTAGAATTTTTACCATATTTCTTTGTCAATTGGTTTTCTAGAATGCTTTCTATATTTTTTTGCCAACTAAACTTTCTAGAACAAGCAATGTATTTCTTTACCAATTAGTCTTTCTAGTATAATTTAAGAAAATATTATTAATTATTTGTGTGTGTGTGTGGAATATGTTCCTTGAGGAATTTTACATCCGGTTTTCTATAAGTGTACTGTTTTTATTTTTACCAGTTCCGAGAAGTGTATCCAATGGCCCTTGAAGACACCATCACATCCACACCATCCTTTGCACAAGCCGAGAAGCTTTTAAAGTAAAAATTTTGTAGCAAAATTTTGTGCAAAGGCCATGTTTGTTGTGATTTCCTTGTTTGTGTTGTTTCATATCTCTCAACTCAATTTCAACGTACAAGTTATTGTCATTTTTTTTAATTGTGTCTCAATTTGTTGCTTCAGATTTCAGTCCAGACAGGAATGGGATTTAAAACTGTCATCTTGTCTAAATATTTTGAATAAAGCAGAAACTACTGACTCGCATCTGTTGGAGGCCAAAGAACTGATTCTGAATCATTTGGAAAAGCTCCGAAACATTGACGAAGGTATGAAAAGGGCGGACATGAATTAAACATGAATGCCAGATAAAATTTAATTTGGCAATGTAAAGAAAACTTAATATTCTAATAGTATTGCAACAGGGCATCGATACTAATTAAGGATAAACACCTTTGCACATCCAATGGTTATCTATAATGTTTTATTGTTGATGTTTGCAGTCTGGGATTGGATTCCTGAGGTGAAAGGGGGTTCAGGTTTCTGGGAAAATTGTGGGTTCTGGCGTAGCATGATCTCAATTGTTTTGTCGATTTTTTTTCCGTATAACGATACTGTCAGTGTGCAGTGCTATCGAGCGATTTGACAACATTTCCTGCTTTGATTTGTAAGGAGGTGTCATCTTCCAAGAGGTTTTGACAAGCCACATTCTGTTTGTTCCATCACTTCTTGGCTTCGTTAAATCGAGTCCAAATCTTGGACTGTGCACCCATATTCGGCAGATCCAAATTCAGTCAGAAATTTGTGGCTTTTTTTTTTTTTTCAAGAAAGAGGTGTAAAAACACAAGCTACAGATCAGCTAAAGATGGTTCTTCAAGAGGTATGGGCAAACCTTTCACAAGGCATTCATTGCACCTACAGCAAATGAATGCCTAATCAAGTTGCTGATGTGTATGCTATGAAAGGAGAAAATGGCTATTGTATCTAAGAGTTAGGTACATATAGATTTATTACTTAAGCGTTTTTGGAGGAGTAATAATTCTAAGCTATGTATCATGTCTATTGAGTTATTTCTGCTGATCTTTGTTTTTATGAAATACAGCTCAAGTATAATACTTCATTTATTAACTAAGTT
>QLNU02014176.1:176026284-176042207 GCA_006491805.2 Dysdera silvatica | reverse complement strand
AAGGTTCTATGCACCCTAAAGTTATTTCGTCTCATATTAAAAAATTCTGATGAGCAGAATGCCACCAATTATTTGTATTGAGTTTTAATATTAAACAAAATGATTTGGGGATGAATGTGGTCCTTTGCATCCTCCTCTCTGGGGACGCCAGTGATTGGAACTATGGCACAGGTCTGGATAATAGAATGGGACAATTTACCACGAGTTGCCCCTGCAGTGGTACCATGTTTACTTAGTGCATGGTTATCCCAGATTTGAGTCCCAACTGTGGTAAAAAAGAATGCTTGTCAATGAACTGCTGCTTACCATGGTCCATGGGTTGGTTCCCCAGGTCTTAAGAGTTTTCCAAGGAATCAGAACCTCTTAAGTCCTGGTGTAGCATGACCCTTGCTGTCCTTGTGCCATAAAAACTCACAACCTCAAGGGTCACAAATCCTCTGTTGGTCATTTTGGTGTTGAAAATCATTCAAAAACATCATCTGAAGAATTTCTCTAATTTCGTTCAAGGCTGATTGTTTAGAAATAGGTTGTTAGTTATGTCAGGATAATGCAGGCATTAATAGGTGCTGATAGAAAGGTCGACCACAAAAAAAAATGCATGCCCTAGGTACTAACTTCATGAGCTGGTTGAGAGTTTGGATGTTCCTGAATTTTCTGATAGAGGGGACTATATATGGTTCAGTGCCACTTGATATTCTCTTATGCATCATTGGAAAGGGTTTCCATCAGTTTAAAATAGCTGTAAACTCGAATAACTAGTTCCAACATAATGATCACCACGGATTAGTATTATGCAACTGATAAGTTAATTGCTAGAGATGATTAGGAGGAAATGTGTGGGACTTCTAAACGATGGTGTTATCCCGTTTTATGACAATGCTCAAACACACATTGTGCATAAAAGAAATTGCTATTTCAGCAGCCATGTAATATTTTAAATAATCATTTACAATTAAAATAATTATTATACGTTACTTACACTTAATCTATTTTTTTATTATGACACATAGAACTTTTTTATTTGCTATGAACAAAAGCATTGTTTATCGTAAAAGAACTTGGTCCAAGTGAACTATGTACTGGTTAATCATTCAAGTTAATCTTATGTTAAAATATCCCTACCTTATTTGATGCAGAACAACCCTTTCTGTTTGTGTGTCATAAAAACACAACCAAATGGTCATATATATATAGTGGCATTGTAGTGATGCTATTTAGCTATCACGGTGATGCTATTCAGCTATCACAGGTCTTGGAGATATCATGGATTAATCCTGGAAGTACTCTATGCTTGCCTTTCTTTGTTCTTCTATGGATGCTTAATCTGGGTTTGATTCCCTCGGTTGGAGATTTTCAAACCGCGTCGCAGCTCCTTTGAGGAACCTCGGGTTTCGGTCAAGGGCCTCGCATCGTTGACTAGCATTTTATGCAACGCGTGATTTGTGAACATGGTCAACATGTGATTTGTATCTTTTGATGTATTTGGGAGTCATTGACAATTTATGAGAGGTGAAGGCAGCTGTGGGTCAAAGAACTTTGGAAATCTGTGCTCTATAGCCTGCATCAGAGCTAAACGGTGTCAAGGAAGGTACACGCCAAGATTGCAGGCGAGGAGGGATAGCGTAAAATTGGCTGAAATAACTCGTGGGTGGGCGGGGGATATGTCCCTGATTAGAGGGCGCGATCTGGACGCTTCTCCCAGGGGCGCAAGATCATCTAATTAGGGTTCTGTCTATTAATGAGGGACAGAATCGTTCATTGATTCGGTCAGTGAACGATTTTGCCCATCACTATATAGGCTAAAGAGCTTTAGTTTCCTCGGAAAATGGTAGTTCTTTACAGCGTAAAACGTGAATTTACTGTTAAAACTGTCATACAGGTCATATAATTGGGTATAAACTGTCATATAATTGGGTATTGTACGTCACTGAAAAAACATCGTAAAGCAGGGTGTTACTATATTCTAGCCTTAGGTCTTAAAACTTATGTCGTGTTATGTATTTCATCGCTATATTTTTAAAATGCTTTATTAGAAAAATTCTTTGTATTCCATTTGGATCATGTTTTAAATGCAGTTTTTTTTTTGTTCTTTCAGGCTTTTAAATCTTTAAAGGAGAATGAATCACAAAAGGATGATGATGACATCGAGCTGAACTCGGAATTCGATAAGCAATTGAAGTATCCTTTTTACATTTGGTGATGTGAAAAACATCAAGTGATTTTGAAGATAGTTAAAAGAGATAATTTAACTCTTTTTCACGTTTTTAAGTGGCCAAAATGGCCTAAAAGTTGCCATCCTTTCACATTTTTAAGCAGCCCTATGGCCAGTGTGTGGTATGTGTGAATCGGGAAATAATGTCCCCTAATGTGTCTAGGCTGAAGGCCTGCATTAATGGTTTTGTCTTTGAATAGGAGAGAGAGATGAGCCTAGGGATGGGGTAGATGGATTGTATCAATAAATGTTTGTAGTAAAAAAACAAGTCAAATAGAAGAAAGGAAACATGTAGTGTATGTCGTCTTCTAAGTCAGAAAGTTAGCAAGCTTTGAAGCGATTAAAGTGGGAGGTGGGGTGAAAGTATTTTCTTTTATCAGTGTTTGAAACAGACTGAAAGTTTCATTTCAAAACTCACCATTCAAAACCCAGTTGCCATTCATTATCATGCCTGCATGAGCAACTTGTTTATGCATTGTGTGTGTGTGGGGGGAGATGGACGAGTCCATTGCAGTTTCCTGCCAAGTGAAGTCTCTGGCGTTATTTGTATTTGGAAGTTGAAAGTGTTAAATTAATCTGGGAATTTTTTGTAGCGTGGGTTACATGAAATTTTTTTCTTGTAACAGCACAACCAGTTTTAAATGAAGGGATGACCCTACCCGATACATTTATATACAGCATGATATCTGTTTATAACGATATTCTAGGAACTGAGAAAAGGTATCGTTATAGACAAAGTTGAATTGGATAAAACTCTATAATTGAAATTATTTAATTTGGAGGTTTTTAATAATATCATATTAAATTATTAAATGATATTACAGTTCAAGAATGTAGATGATCAATAGAAAGCTAAAAATTGTGTCATTATCTTGCCAAGTCAAGGGAGAAAAAAAAAAAATTAAGACTTTTCGAAAGTCATTTCAAGGAGAAGCCTATTTTGTTCCTAGGCTAGAAAAAATATTCTCTCTGTTATGGGGTTATATGCATTTGTAAATACAATGGTCTTCAGTATCGATGGATTGTAAAATGCTGTATTATTTTAAAAAGTCATGGATATGCCATATGACCAATGATTTGAAAAATGCAAACTCATCATTATATACAGATCCACTTAAAAACAAATTATCATTATATTCAAGTTTCATAAACATTAGTACTATCAGAGATTTACCACAACTGTGGAAAATATCATTATTGGCAGTATCATTATAAACGAATTTTGCTATATTTCATGGTCAACAAGCGTCATCTGTTCATTGCAGAAGGGAAATCTCCCTAAGTGCCATTACGGATATATATGTAGTATGATGAAAACGTTTTACAGGAAGTAACCGTGAGCGAGTTTGTAAGCCAGACCCATATGTGCATAAAGTTCCAAACTGTCTGGCAGTGGTACCAAAATTTGTCTGGTGAGTTTTATGTCACAATAATAGGCAGCGATGTCCTAACGTGTTTGTAGTCCTTGGACCTAATCACTTTTGGAGGCCCTTTTATCCAGGCCCGTAGGAAGAGGGGATAGGACAGGCCTGGCCTCCCCCTAAATATTTTGTGGCCCCAAAAAATGTTAATAAAATGGCAACTTTTTTTAATTCTGGCTCCCCCTAAAGTTTGGATGTTCCCGCTAAACTTTTGCGTTGGCGGTCAATCTGAAACAATTTTTTTTCTTCTTTTTTTCCCCAGCCTGGGAAATTGTCTGCTGGTGGCCAATTTTATCTGGTAGTCAGAATGCCAGAATACGGCACATTCTGCATCCACGGCCAGACCTACAACTTCACGAGGAATCTGAATCTAGATCCCACAGCATGAAGCAAGCCACAAGTGGTATATGTATGTATATACAACTTGTATACATAACTATATATTATATATATGTCTTACAGCCATCCTCTGCCAAGTATACTGGCACTTGGCATAGCACTGCTTCGAAGTAGCCCCGATTGTTGTCACTCTATAGGGGATGACATAACGAGTCCCACTCTAACGCAGGACTGTGGTGACCGAAGTTCAGTCTTCATTAAATTCTAGGTCAAGCTTGCCCACCCGTCTGGCCAATGTGGTGAGCTTAAGGTCGATTCCTCTGTATTTCTTTCACCATATTATATGTTTGTTTTGTGGTTTTACGGCTCAAAGACTACAATGGTCATGCTGCGCCGGGACCTACTGTTTTCCGAGGAATCCGAACCTCTTAAGGCCTAGGGAACCAAACCCCGGACTACAGTGAGCAGTGCGATCTTTATGAGATCTCTGAGTAAGCGTTCTTTGCACTGCTGGGAGTCGAACCCGGATTAGCGGCGCACTAGGAGAACGCGTTACCACACTGCGCCACCGCAGGGCATATATTATATGTATGAGTGATAATAGATCTCCATCCTGAAGGGGATTGAAAATGGTGGTTGATGATGATGATATATAGACACATACAAGTATTATGTGAAGCATAACCTTTCCCGTCCATAAAATCTCCGACTTTTTATAATTTTAAAAGCATTAGCCCTATTGTCAAAATGTTACTTTTTCTGTTTCACTATTGGGGACAGTGGTTTATCACAGAGTTGTGGCTGTTAGTGGCAACGTTTGTAAATGGTTTAGTCAAAAGAATACGTTAAGCCGCCGAACCTATTATGGTATCTTGAGGCATAAATAAATACTGAAATATTAAAACCCCGTGGGGTGGGGGGCATTAGTGATAGTTCAACCAATATGTAATTACCCCTGGTTCGACTCCTAGCTTACCAAAAGAAAAAGAACTCTCACCAACTGATTTTTCTCCCTAGTTCTTAAGAGGTTTGGATTCTACGAACGATTGTGGTTCACGGCGCAGTACGACCTTTACCGTCTTTGTGCCATAAAACTTGTACAAATGAACTGAAACGATGGCAAAGCTTAGTTCATGAGCTTTTAAACCACTTTTTTTTTTTTTAAATGAATGTAGCTTATTCTGATCTTCAGCTATATTCAACCTTAACTTCTTTTTTCAGTATAAGATTTATGCACTCCGTGTCCGAGTTGCAATTTCTTGGTTTTATAAAATCCACCAAAAGAAAGACGGATCATGTTGCCAGATTGACTTTTGCCAATTTTTGATTGCCATCTTCAAGCCAAATGATTGTGCCTTTAATTATACTGTTTACAAGAGTAAATTTGTATTTCATTTGTATTGTGTTTTTAGTGAGACTTTACAATAAAATGTGTTTTTCAAAACTGAATGACATTTAGGATTATTCAGATGCGATTTGGCATGACATTTCAAAATTTATTTAAAAGTGACATATCCATTATAAAAATATGCATTAGGTCCATGAAAACGTGTTTTATTTTATGCAATTTACGGCTTGTTGTAGCGAATTTTTTTGAAAAAATGGGGACAACGGCTTCTGTGTGAATGGGACTTAAACCTGGGATCTCTTGCCTGAGAGGCTAGTGATACCACCCTATATCTACACACTACACATGTTGAGAGGGGAGTAAGTCACCTGAACATCATACAGAGTCACAAGCACGACTCCGAGCATGGAAATGCTTTACTTTTTATGAATTTTCAACCCAAAAGAGAAAATTGGCTCTATGAAATTAATGGAGACAATGAATGAAATCCAAAAAGCATTTAAGAACAGATTTAGAGCCGGAAAAATTCTATATGCGTTAACGTAGGATGGATAAAAAGGAGGAGTGTGATGTGACATTTAAAAATTGATTTAAGAATAACACATCCATCTTAAAAATGTATGAAAATATGCATTAGGTCCGGAAAAATGTGTTCTATTTTATGCAGTTTATAACTTGTCAAATGGATGAAAAAAGGGCGACAATATGGTTTTTGGGTGAATGAGGCTCAAACTCGTGACAACATCACCGGATAACTGCATTGGTTCAAAAGTACGATTCCCGGAATAGGAATGCCTTTTTTATTTTGCACCTAAAAATAGTTTGGATCCATGAAATGATGGACAACAAGGGTCATTCTACGACAAACAAGGCGAGAATGTATACACAGTTTTTAAATAAAAATAAATTAAAGCTAGTATGGTAAAACATATTGAAAGTAATATATTAAATCTATGAAATGAAGCGACACAAAAGAAATGGAAAAATCCTTTAAGAGCATGCATAAGTTGTGGGTAGAAACTCTTATTCGTATTAAGATGGCGTTCCTTGGTGCAAAATGACCAGTGTTGTCCTTGTGCCATAAAAATGCAACCAACCATTAAGATAGCATAAAAATGCAGAGGGAAAACAGGGCTTAAAAATGAGATGAAACAGAAAAATCTGTTCTATTTTATGCAATTTACATAGTATCAAACGGATTACACTTGACAAAATGCTGGCCTGTGCATGACGCATACTCAAACTTGGGACTTCTCGGCCAGGAGGTGGCTGATGACACAAGGTCTCCAGTACGATTCCTGGCATGGGGATGCCGGTTTTTTTTTAAATATGATTTGGAGTGACTTTTAAAAGTTGATTTAACAATGACATATCCTTTTTAAAAATGTGGGAAAATATGTATTAGGTTTAGAAAAATGTGTTCCATTTTATACAATTTACACATCAAATTGATTAAATTTGAAAAAAGGGTGACAATGGCTTCTGTTTGAAGGGGACTCAAACCTGGACCTCTAGCTGCGAGTGATATCACTGGGTCACTACACCTGATTGTGAGTATGATTCCCGCATGAGAAAGGATTTTTTTTATTTTGCACCTAAGAAGTAAGTTTGGATTTATGAAATGACACAACAAAAGAAGTGGAAAAAACGTTTAAGAGCATAAGGTGGGACAGACTCTTATTGGCATTAAACTGGCATAAAGAAAAAGGGAGAAGAGTATAAAAATTTGATTATGCGTGAACATTGAAAATTTATCTAAAAATACCAAACATGTCTTAAAAGTACGTATTATGTCCAGAGAAATGTGCTATTTTATGCAATTTAGATCTTGTCAAATGGATTAAACTTGAAAAGCTTGTTCTAATGGCCTCCGTGTGAAAAGGACTTGAACTCAGGGCTTCTTAGCTGGGAAGCGAGTGTAAAACGATGAATGTCGGTGAAATAAAAATATTTTTTATTGTGTAGTACATTTTTTTTTGGCATAACAGAACTGAATCAAAGTATGGATCGAAAGGAAAGCTCGTAGTTATCAGAAGCTGTCGAGTAAGAGAAAGACTTTGACAAACCTAAGCCTATGACGTATGTAAAAAGATGCTAGGACATTTTTTTTTTGTTGCATGCGGAGCGTGAAATATCTTAATACAAACCTACTGCACAGGTGTGTGGTCTTGCTGAAAATATTACGCAAAAGGAACAAATCAAAAACAGAATTTTATTAAAATTTAAAAATAAAGTACAACAATAGACTAGATCATTTTTATACAAAAATATGTTGTATATCAGATTCTGTGATGATGACATTCGCCAGGTCTTCCACTGAAAAACAAAATATAATATATTGATAAATACGGTATTTATTAATAATGACTATTAATTGGTATTGAAGCGGGAAATATTTCTTGCAGTGCTCTAACTTGGCAGCTCTATGAATGTAGTTATTATGCACGTATCTACCAAACGGGAAACTTAGGTTTGAATCTAAATAATAGCGAACATGCCATTTTTTACTGACCTCTAATCCAGGGTTTTAATAAACAGGTGACAGAGGTTCAGATTGTTTTGGAAAACTGGAGGCTGTGGTGCAGTATGGCCTTAGCTATCTAAGCACCGTGAAATACAAATTTATGTATGTTTGATAGTTTTATGGCTCAAGGATTACAGTGGTGCTGCGCCGGGACCTACTGTTTTCCGAGGAATCCGAACCTCTTGGACCTACAGTTTTCCGAGGAATTCAAACCTCTTAAGGTCTAGGGAACCAAACCCCAGACTACAGTCAGCAGTGCAAATACAAATCTAACCCAACACAGTGAACTTAAAAGTTCAAGGCTGTAACAACACAGAGTTAGTAACGTTAAAGAAATAAATTTATGACGCTCTGTCATGTATGTTTATAATTCACACCATGTTTTTTTAATAGATTTTTTTTTCAGATTTTTCGTTTACATTTTTTGGCCTTCCGTTGCATTTGGACATAAAATTAAAAGGTAAACGGAACTCCCCTATCTTTATTATTTAAGTGATTTTTATTACTGTACTTTCACCCCTAAATTTTTATTACTTATGTTCATAAAAGTATGATTTTCATCGTATCGCCCGATATATCATGCATTTTGCTATGCTTTCAGACAAGCGCGATATAACGAGGGGCTACCACATCTGGATGTGGACCTGCAACTATTTGGTTAATATCACAATGCTTTGCTAAGCTACTGAGCACAGCAATGCATGGAGCTTTTCTCCTATTTCTCAAAGGGGTATATTCTAATTAAGGCCCGAATCCAAATGATAGCACCAGTTACATATCTGTTAATTTTATTTACAAACAGAACAAAATGAAGTCGACAATATAAAATAAAGAACATGTATGTATTACGCTTCTACTCACAAATTAAGAACAATTCATGTTGCCATTTGGATAAGCAAAATCTTTAATGAAAGGAAATTTGGCAATAAAATCCTGAGTCAAAATGATAGCACCTTTTGATAGTCACATTTTTTCACACATATACGTATTAACGTAAGATTTTTTGAGGCCATTTGTATACATTGCTAACAAATACTTCTTCCTACAGTTCAACAATGAATTAAGGATAAAATTAGAACATCAAATTATACGTATAAGTGGCAACACTTTATATTTATATAAATGAAAACGAATTGGCCAAAATGCTGACACCATGATTCAAAATAATACATGCGCTCAACATCTAATAAAGCGTCCCTGCTGTGAAATGACCTTAAATACCATTGTGGGGATAGATGCCACCAATGCTTGAACTGTGTTGGCATCCTTTTCTTCCCAAGTCTCTTTTATCGATTGTTTCAGCTCATGAATAGAGTTGTAATGTTTCCCATTTTTGTATACAGAACGTGCATGTATGTCCCACAAATTCTCCACAGGGTTGGGATCTGGAGAAATCGTAAGCCAGTCCATTACACAAACTTCATCCTTCAAAAACCATTCCAACGTAGATTAAGCAACATGGATGGGGGCGTTATTCTGTTGGTACACGAAAGAAGGACCTCCCATTTTCTCTGCAAATGGCAGGAGATGGACTTCCACTAATGCTTGGTAATCTGTAGCTACATTCGATCGCTTGGGAGGGTTAAATTTGAATTATTACCTGAGATGAGACCTGCCCATGCTACAAGAGATCCTCCTTGTTGCCTTTTAGAGAAAATCACATTAGACTTCCGAATATCATGCCAGTAATAACTTACGACGATTTCTTTTTACGGTAATTGTCTTTTAATGCAAGGTACTTGCCTATAACTGTGTGGGAGCGAGTCAGGCTTCTAGATATTTCTATTATGGAATATCCAGCCTTATGCAATTAACTTATTTGGCCCTTCTCAAAATTAGTTTATGCTCTTTCATGCCCCACTGCAAAATGTCTACACTTACCTGTGGACGGTATCTCCTCAGAACTGTTTTTAGAACAATAATAAAATACAATACGTTGCTACTCAGTAACAATTAAATGAGAACAAAAAACCAAAACATGCAGAAAAAAGCATTTTCTTCTTTTATAAACATAAACAGTTGCTACTGATAAAGTACGTAAAATTTAATGTTCTAATTTTATCCACAATTCATTGTTGAACTGTAGGAAGATTTGTTTGTTTGTTTTTTGGTTTTACGGCTCAAAGACTACAGTGGTCATGCTGCGCCGGGACCTACTGTTTTCCGAGGAATCCGAACCTCTTAAGGCCTGGGGAACCAAACCCCGGACTACAGTGAGCAGTGCGATCTTTATGAGATCTCTGAGTAAGCGTTCTTTTTGCACTGCTGGGAGTCGAACCCGGATTAGCCGCGCAATAGGAGAACGCGTTACCACACTGCGCCACCGCAGGGCCTGAACTGTAGGAAGAAGTATTTGTTACCAATGTATACAAATGACCTCAAAAAAACTTGCGTGAATATATATATATGCATGAAAAAAATGTGACTGGTGCTATCATTTTGACTCAGGATTTTGTTGTCAAATTTTTTTATTGAAGATTGTGCTTACCCAAATGGCAACATGAATTGTTCTTAATATGTGAGTAGAAACATAATACATATATTTCCTTTATTTTATATTGTTGACTTCATATTGTTTTGTTTGTAAATAAAATTAGAAAATATGTAACTGGTGCTATCATTTTATCTTGGACCTTAAGTTAGTTACGTTTCCTGCAAGGGATGGTATACACATTTTTTCAAATTTTCTTCAGACATTAGTATTGGCTTTTTCGGGGCCAGTAATTAATATTTACACAGACAAAGATTTGTTCGTTACAATGAATCAGTTTTGACAAAGTATATTAATCAGCTTAATTAGATTGATCAGCTTAAGTTAATCAGCGTAATTGACTATTACCAGCCCAGCTTGATACACTGCAGACAACTGGAAAATATACCCCAGCACATGAACTACTGGTGTATTAAATATATGTTAATTTTCACTGCGTGATAAAAATAATGGTTCTATCTGCCATGCGGAAAATCTGGATTTAAATCTAGATGGTATCAGCACTTGCTGCTTTTCCCCTACCGTTCTTGTGTTTGATTACTTCTTGCGTAACTGGGATTTTGATTACTCAGAAAAATAGAGTTATAGGCGTAGCATGTTTGTTAGTTATTTATGGTGCAAGAATAACTAACATGTTAGTTATTCTTGCACCATAAAACCCAAAAATAATGTTAAACTGGATGTTCACATCTAAAATAGTCGAAACGCATCAACGTAGAAATATCACTGGAAGTCAAGGTTACCATATTGGTTACAACTGACCTTTTTTTGGTCATGCCATGCGAACAAACGAGCCCAAAAAGTCTATGGTGCTAAGAATGTCTACTGGAACCAGAAGGAGAGGCTGGTAAAGAACACACTGGCTTGACACCATACAAATCGACATAAAATTGAATATTGCGCAATCAAAAAAAAAAAGCACAGGCCTACTGTGGAGGAAGTCGGCGTCTCCAACGATCGGACATGACTGAATGTATAACAATAACAACAAAAAGATATTCTAGATTTATATTTAACCCTTTCACTGCTACTGCCATCTTGCTACGTAAGGGGCACTTGCTGCTCCCTATGCTACTAATGTTGTGAGGCAGTAGCGTAGTAATTCTAAACTCACAGGGCTCTTTAAAGGTGCTTGAGAAGAAGATTTTGTGATGCAGCCCATGAGAAAGTAATGTATTTTAATATTCAATAGAGGGGGTTTGAGCCCCTATCTTTCCTATGTCACTGAGGTGAGTTCAAAGCTTGATATTCTACGGACTCGTCGACCAAGCATGCACCACACTGTCACTCTCAGCTTCTCATAGTTAAAGGTTTGGCTTGTCTGTTTTACGACACAACAGCAGCAACGTCATGCTGCACCAGAACCTACAGTTTCCCAAGGAATCCAAACTGCTTAAGGCCTAGGGAACCAACCCTAAGACTACAATAAGCAATTTGTTGGTAAGCATTTTTTTTTTTTTTTGACGCAGTTGAGAGCATAGTTAACGGGTAAAGTATGTTGAGGGGGAAAAAAGATTACGTTTATTAAAATTCCGGTGATGCTGCACAGTCCGTCCCCTACTGAATTTTTTTGTTTCCGAAACATATGGTCACAGTACAATTGACTTGCCATCGTGTTGATTATGGTGTTTTTTAGGTCATGTAATTTTCCTGAATCAGTGAAGGGGATGTATCAGTGGAGGAGCTTCGCCCTTGCTGCCTATTGCGATCACATTCGAGTTATGCCTGAATCTTTAAAACGTTGAATGCTACGAAAAAAGATATCCGAACAGCCTGATATTTATAACTGACTTGATTCTTTTAAGTAAAAAATAGCAAGCACTAACCTTTATTGGTCTTGATCGAATATGTACAGGAATATTTTTTTAGTTCACACCGCTAGTGAAGAGCATCATCCACATAAGACCTAGTCTGAAACTCGTCTGTTTCCTACATACCGGACACTCATACCCCGATGCAATTAAACCCTCATTCACAGCCCACTCCACTCCCAGCAATTCCACAAAAAAAAAGTCAACCATTCAGACATAATGCAATTCACTGCAACAAACAAACCACAGCAAAAGAACAAAGTATGTGAAGCTCAGAAGAGAGGCGTAGGAATGACGTCAGAGAGAGTAAGTCATCACAAGCTAATCTACTGAAATTCTTGACCAATTTTAGAAGAAGAGAAAATTCCCTTTTCCTTTTTTTAGGAAACGGATATACAGCCTCTAGTTCATCCTTAGTTCGGAGAGTTCATCCCTGACCATCTTGTTGGTATTACGTTGGATATCTAAGGCACGAAATTCTAAACTCGTGAATAACTTCAGTTCATAGAAATCTTCCAATTTATTTTTCATATTCTGTCAATGTAATTCTCAATTGTAAAATAATGATAAACAAGGATAAAACAATTATTTGGTCGGTTGGATTCTTGAGGTATAAAGACAGCAAAGGTTATACTGCGCCAAGGATTACCAACCAACTTTTACACGCCTACATTAAAGAACACATATAACTTGCATATAAGGTAAGTCATAAAACTTACGTTAAAAAAAAAGACATAACTTACAATGCACGTTTTTTCCTCTTAAAGGCTTACCCAGATACGATTTCAGTAAGTTGATGCAAGAACTGAATTCTGATTCGATGGTTTTCAAATCGTTCATGCTGGGAAAACAAAATACAATACCATTCTTAAATATAATCAAACAAATTTATTAAATCAAATTTTATTCAGGTGGATACACTTAAATGAGGTGATGATAATAATTTACGATAATAATACTTTAATGATAATAATTTACAATTTATAAGTTAAGCGGTCTATGCAGAAAAAAGGTAAAGACTTTGGGGTCTGACAAAGTCTCTGCTGCCCAACCAAAAAATATTTAACCAATCTTTACAACGTTACAGTATCATCGTTTTGGGACACCTTTCCTGTATCGAGATATTCGAGTCGACTGGCCTTTGCGAGCATTCTTCTTTGGCAAAAAAACGTCCATTGATTCATGATGTGAAACTGACACTGCTATACTATAAACAGTTATAACAACATAATTACTTATATGCCCCAGGCTTTAAAACTCATTGAGTTTTACGCATTTTGCTTTTAGATTTGAAATGTCTGCCAAAAATCTCCCATTTACTCCAATACTACCTACATAAAAATTATCAAAGCGGAGCCATTCAAATTTGTTTTACTCCGCTTCATATGCTGGCAATTTTACCAAAACAGACATCCAGATCAAAGAAACAGTATATACAGAAAATTTTAGAGGGCTACAATTCTATATACATAAAATTGTAAGGCACATGTATATCATGGGGAGGGGCACAGAACCGCCATTAACCCTCCTCCTCTATGCATATGGGTTAAAGGCACATAAGCAAATTAATAGGCATAAGAACATAAATAAAACGCTTTGTTAAAAAGCAATACCATTCTATTAGCTCAATGCACATCTTTCTATGGGTAAAGAGATATATTTTGCATATAGTTCTATTACTTTAAGTTACATACAGATTTACAATAGATTTAAAATATATTAATAAAACAAATTTAATAATAAAGTACATTTTTAAGTTCTTCATCTTTTGCGTAACTTTGCATGTGTCTTTACGGCAACAATTAATGCACTCATGCCATATGCGGAATCGTGATAACACTGAAATCGACACCTAATAAGTCAACACATAATTAAGAAGTTGTAGCAATGGCAAGTTTGCAATTTTACTATAGCAGCAAAGAGAGAGAGATAGTAGGTGCTAAATAACAGTACATACAGACGCTCTTTAACTTATGATGAGGTTACATGCCCTGATAAACCTATCAAAATTCTAAGTAAAAAATATATATATTTCATATATAACTAATCTGCCATAATTTCGGCCAAGTCTCTGCCCTAACCCATATGCACTGTATCTATAGTATACTATTGCATATCACTAATCGTGGAAAAGATCAAAATTTAAGGTATGGTTTTACATCTTTGCAAAGACGAAAAATCACAGGTCGAAGACTGTATGCACATCTGCTTGGTCGTCTGAGACGGGATCACTGATTTAACGTGACCTCCAATCCATAATAAAATCACAAGCTTATCGAGAATTCAATAATAATTTGAAAAATAATTTTCTTATCAAAACATCGTGCAAGTATACCCATATGCAATACAGATTTGGTATATTTAAAAAACATGAATACAACGTACCTTACTTTATCTATTCCCACGAGCCAAAGGCTTTGAAACGCCAACACTAAAGATAACATCTTTAAGATCTGTTCGCGAAGATACGGAAGCTTCGGGTCAAATAGGCAATGAGACAGAAGGCTTGATATATACTGTTGGTGGTTTGAAACAAAGTCTTCGAGATTCTGGGCCTTTTCAAGCCTTTCGTTCAACTCAGCATCAGAATTGAGTTGACTCTGAAAACAAAGCTTTGCCATTGAGAGGATCATACTTCTTTCATTCATTTATTCACATTACATTCTTTCATTTACTCATTCATTATGGATGGCATTTGCACCCTTAACTTCCGTGATACTCACCATGCTCATGATGTAATTATGGAAGCCGTTGACGAAATGGAGCATCCTCATTCGGATGATGTACATCCCGTGGATTTTCTGGCTTCGAGGCTCATTTTTGGAGAGCCATCTGTCCAGCCTTGATGGACATTCACCATCATCTGATGCTAGTGCTAGATGGAGACATGGGCAATATAGCATTAAGGTAATGACATTTTGCTGTACATGCATTGAGAAACAAAATGATGAACCATTGCATCAGTATGCTATTACCATATGACAGCAGCATGGTATTAAGGTTAATACAGGGTGTCTACTAAAAATAAGAAAGCCAATTCCTTGACTATTTTTGTACATTCCTTGACCTTGAAAAAAGTTTCTCGACTTTTTTTTCTTACGATTGATAAAATAGCGATATAAAAAAATAGCTGAGAATTACTAAAAATTGCCAAGTTATGACAAAAATAGCTAAAAATAACTAAACCAGTAAAAAATCGTATGAAAATTACAATTTAAAGCAAGCATAAAATTGAAAAAATGGACTTAACTGTGACCTACAATATCAATTTAATGACCTTTTTCTTATTTCTTGACCTTTCCGTGACCTGGTAGACACCCTGTAATAGCATTCTGCTGCAAATGTATTAATAGACAAGATGGCATACTACTGCAGCAGCATGTCATTACCTTAATATGGCATTGAAAGGTAATAGCATTCTGTCATAAATATATTAACAGACAAAGTAGTATACTATTGAAGCAGAATGTCATTACGGTAGAGCAGAGTTGTTCAACATGAGACCCGCGGGCCACAACCCAGCTCGCTGACACCTATTTAAAATTACAAAAAAATTCTGAAACAAAAATTTTAGATTCTTCTTTAGAATAACGGAAAACCCGCAGGGACGATATGGGTGACCCCTTTCCATATCGCAAGTGAAAAAAAAAGAAAAAGAAGTATGTGGAAGAAACTGGAAGGAGGCTTTTAGTAAGTTTTTTTTCTGAAACTCCTGGCCCATGAGATCCGTGAAAAATCTTTAAATGGGCAACTGCCCAAAAAGTTTGAACAAGCCTG
>QLNU02014176.1:175989447-176026184 GCA_006491805.2 Dysdera silvatica | reverse complement strand
ATATTTATTCTTTTTTAATTTTCAAAATCTGCAATTAATACACATAATTTATTTTTAAATTGTGAAATTTCCGAATTCTACACAAATACTAATACTCTAACATTAATATCAAATGTTCATGTACTATTAATAGCAGATACTCCCCCTCCCCCTGAATACCCATCTTTTGACCTTCTAACCTTTTGGTATTCAGCAGTCAAACTATTAGATAATTCATGTAATTTTACTTTGACCTTGTAACGTAAGTCCAAGTTCAGTATCTTCCAAGAAATCAAAGCAGATTATTTACCTTATCAAACACTTCAGAGTAGAAAGAAAACATTGCATATCCGTTGGCCATTAGGTAATATTTCTAAACGAGAATACAAACCATGAATTAAAATACGGAACATCAAACAACATGATTTATAAGGGTCACTTCCTCATGCGTAATGCACAGTCGTCCACTAAAACAGATTCAAGCGGAGATATTTGAGAATGCATGACATACTTGCATCACTGACAGGTAAGATACCAAATCTCGTTCCTCCTTCAGAAATCGTATCAGCTCCTTATTGGTGAACTGACATACGTTTTGGATACACGTCATTAGTGTGCGTTCGATCAGGGAATGTAGTAATATGGCAGAATTTGGCTGAATGACATCGAATACTCTGCAAATTAACCAAATACATTTTCAAAAGATGTACAACAAAACCTCTAAATAATGATCACCTGTGGTATTCTGCATAGGTGACCACTTTTCAGAGGTGGCTGTTATTTAGAGGTTCAATATTAAAAAGATAAATCAAAATAGACAAAATTAACAGTTCAGCATTAGAAGACACAGCTAGTCATTTTAACTATATTAATCCTCATTTTTATATACACTGGCGGAAAATAAAATCCCAACATCAAGGACAAATGAGTTTAGAGGAATGAAATTTAGGCAAAGCAGTTGTCTAGGTAACATATTTATTTGATTAAAGTTTCAAGGTTACCGGTAAAAGTATGCGCAAGAAGATCCATTTCAAATGCGAAATGGTGGTACATTAATAACCGCTGTATTCGCCACGATTTTGGATGCAAAAGTGCATGAATTGTGTCGTACAAGTGTCGTATGTCATTTTGTGGTATGGAGTTCCATGCCTGTTGAACTTGGTCAGTAAAATCAGCAATGCTTAATGCTGGTTGTGGATGACACTGGATTTGTCTTCCAATAATGTCCCATATGTGCTTGATGGGAGAAAGATCTGGTGATCTGGTAAGCCAAGGTGATATGTCGACACTCCGTAGAGCACGTTGGGCGACAGCAGCGGTATGAGGACGAGCGTTATCCTGTTGGAAAACACCCCATTGAATCCTGCTCATGACTGGCAGTGCAACCGGTTCAATCACCAGTCTGACGTACAAATTTGCTGTCAAGGTGCTTGGGATAACGATGAGAGTGATCCTGCTGTCATAGGAAATCGCTCCCTAGACCGTAACTCCTGGTGTAGGTCCAGTGTGTCTATACCACAGACAGCTTGGTTCCAAACGCTCACCTGGCCTCCTTTTTACCAATATACGACCATCAATGACACCAAGACAGAAACGGCTCTCATCTGAAAACACAACAGATCTCCACTCCGCCCTCCAATGAGCTCTAGCTTGACACCACTGACATCGCAGATGGCAGTGATTCGGAGTTAGTGACATGAATGCTATAGGCCGTCTGGCTCAGAGCTGTCCGTTAAGTAATCGATTTGTTACAGTTCGCTGTGTGTCACTCTGAAGCCAACAGAAGCTCTAATTTCTGCTGCAGATGAAGTACAATGCACCACAGCCATGCAGCGAATATGGCGGTCTTCTCTCTCTCAGTAAGGGCCCATGTGTGGCCGGACCCCGGTCTTCTTGAGACAGTGCCTTCCCGTGACCACTGCTGCCAACACTCATACACAGTGGATACATCATTGCCAAGTCTTTCTGCAATATCGTGGGAAGAAAACTCACCTTCTCATAGCCCTATTATACGGCTTCGTTCAAACTCAGTAAGCTGCAGATACTGCCTTCTTCGTTTCCTTAAAGGCATTCTTAACTCAAACCTAGCTCACAATGTCCAATCCGGACGATAAATAATGCTCACAAAGTTTACATTGTGTATTTTAAGCAAACATTATTTGACAAATAAGAGTGGCGCTACTAGCGCCACTCTTATTCATCTAGCACGAAATTTGAATACTGATCCAATAATAATCTTTCAAATGTGCAAGCACACCTCCTAAATTTCGTTTATCTAGCACAACTCCTTCTTGATGTTGGGATTTTTATTTTCCGCCAGTGCATATATATTAAATTTTTTTTTTTAATAACGAGTACCTTCTCTAAACAAATAATAACACCCATTGCTTTACTGTACAATTTATAACCATTTTGGGTCAAGCCAAAGTTTTATTTTAGCTTTTAGGGATCTCCCGAAGGTTTACAAAAACATCGGAATATATTTTGATATTAGGGTTTTGTGGCTGCTTTACACTACCTTCCACTTCTTCATCACTTTTCCTCTTTCTTTATATTTTCTATCAATTCCTGGTTTCTTTCTATTTGACATGGTCAATGACAGTATCTTTAATGTGACACAGGAGTATTGTCCAGAAACAGTTAAGGTACAGTTAAATTACGGACATGTCAAGTTAACTTTGCATTGTTGACACTTTGAGTTGCAAATAATTTTGAAAGACACACTTGAGTGGCTGTTAAAATTTTTTTTATGGTGCTTATGGGGGGCTGTTATTCGGAATTCACTGTTTACAAGTTAGCTGTAAAGTTAAGGTGCAAAGTCAGTTAAGCGAAACCAGGACATATGGTTTCTTGTGGATCCAAAATTTTGCCCAGGAAATTAACCTAGAAAGTGGCTAGGAACCTTAACTTAGGAAATCAAACCCCGGATAATGGATCATTAAGGGGGGGAGGAGAAAAGCAAGCATGGGGCTACCAATCATGAGTCAAACCAGATTTGCCATGCGGTAAATAAGAACATTAACCATTATGGCACAACAGGGCTTTTGAAAGGGGAAACAAAATAATCATGACATTTAATCATTAAATTAGTTTGAGACATAGCTCAAAACAACATTTCCTTACTTTTGGCATAATCTCCAATGTTTGTTAATGTCCACACATGAGTTCTTTATCTTCTCGAGCTGTTGTTGCTGGTAAAGCAATCTGTCACTGAGTGCTTTTTTTCCCTTTGCACCATGAGATGCACTCGTATCAGTGGGAGTGCTTAGTTCACTGGCCCCATGGGACGTATTCGGCTCGAGTTTATCAGTCTGACCGTTTAGACAGTGATGGCGTTTATACTGATTCTGAAACTCTTCCAGAAACTGGGTGAAGAGGAAATCTAAAATGAGAACGAAACCAATATAGATTCCAGTTTTGCCTCTAACCGCCAAAAACTCGATACTGCAAAGAGAGAAAAATAGCCATTTTGTTCGGTACAGTAGAATTAGTGTACTAGTAGTAGTGCCTATCTTGAAGGGTGATTCTAAATCCAAATCATATTCCTTGAACATACCATAAAATGCCCTGAAAAATTACATAATAGTTTTTGGAAAGACACTGATTTCCACAAGAATATAAAAAATTATAGGAAACAAAATGCAACTTTTGTAATTTTTTAGAAAGAAATCCCGGAAGAAGCAAGTCGAAATTCCGGGAATTTATGGAAATTCTGGAACACAATCACTCCTCATCTTGAATCTGCTGATCTCGAAAATCTCCATAATTAATTTATGCAATCAGTCTCATTTAACGAGTGCAAGCAATTTATGCATTTCCCTACCTTTTTAGCCTAAATTCGATGTGTATTTTCTATAATGTACATTCCGAAATGATCTGCAATAATTTCCCGTGCGTTAATCAATTTTGTGACGTTAAGAGACACAAATGGTGGGAGTGTAAAGGAAGTTGAACATTTTTCTCACTGAGAAAAAAGTACCTTAAAAAGTAGCCTTAAAATTTTTGTACAGAAATCCTGACATGAAAAAGAATGCAGTTGCTAAGTTTGGCTTTCTGTCGAGTACTCTTTCGATAGTTCATAAAGAACAAAGATTCGGCAGAGAGAAACTTTGAAAACAACAACGAGAAAGAAAAAAAAAAGGAAAAAATGTATTTTGGAAGATAATTACATATTAATAAAATACTTTCAATCAAACCAGTATACATTGTATAAAGGAACTTCTCTATCTAAAAAAAAAATTTTTCTATTCCTGAGAGATTCAAGATAAACCGATTCCACTGTAATTAAAATAGCCTGGTTACTCGCAGAAGTAAATATTGTTCGCTTGTTTTACCACATTAGGAGAACACATGACACGCTGTGCTGGGGACTTACCGTTTTCTAGAGAACCTGAAATGCTTAAGGCTTAGGGAATTGATCCATGGGGACTACAGTGAGCGATTTGTTGGTGAGCGTTCTATTGTGGCACCATGGGGAGTCAAACCCAGGTTAATTGCAAGATAAACAAATGCATTACTAGTGTACCACCAGGGCCACCCTTAAGCAGGGGCGAGTGGGGCCCGTGCTCCGTGGGACCTCTGCGAAGCATAAATTCTAAAATTTAAAATTTTTATAATACTGAAAATTTCCCCAAAAATTTGTTTTGCTTCTGCTCTCGTATTTCGTGACATCTAGTGCTGATATATATTTTTCCATTTTTTTGCTTTGTTTTCTCACATATATATACGGGCCCCTGAAATATGTTTTGCCCTGGGCCCCGCATTAGCTAAGGACAGCGTTGTACACCACTATTGGTTTCTTATGATATTTAAAAATCAATAAAGATTATGTAAAGGTCACCAGGGGTGGGGTAAATGGCTTAACGCAGCCTTTGATGATATGCCTGCCGAAAAAAAATGAATCGTAAAATACTTTTTTTGGTTTTTTTTGGTAACCATTCAGTCTTAATACTAACCGGGATTGCTATTTGACGAAGCGAAAAAATCACTCTGATATTGCAAATGACGTAACATTTCCATCGACTTGCTTGCAAGGAGAATGTTAGTGAAAAGTGGTTGAAGGAAATGGTTTTTCCAATCTTCGGGCAATTCACGGAAGTTCAAAGCCCGATTCCAGAACTTCTCATCCAATATTCCGATCTCTTTATTCCTAAAATAAAAAAAATCTTTGTCGCATTTGTACTATTTACTAGGCCATATAAACAATTACCTACTAATAATAGAAGAATGATAGGAATATAGAAGTTCTGAAATGTTTTGTATTAGCTATATTATGATGTTAATGAAGCAATAACTGTATCTTGCCATTAATTAATGACTACATCACACTGAAAGCGCAGATATGCATTAGCACGCTGAAATTAAGCAGCATAAAGTAGTCAATATTTAACAAGCTTATGAGGCTAAGTGTACCCCTCAAAGGACCACATATTGACTGTTTTCAATAGCATACCAATAGTCCAATCCAGTATTAAATTAGCTAGCACTTATACAAAAGATTACATAACAAGCAAGTAAAAGAAAACCGACTCACCTAAGACCGATACTTAAATTATACTAAGACTGATATTTAAATTTTGTGAGTTTCAATTAACATTAGATCTGATACTGCCAGTATTTCATGCCAATTTTCGATTTCTCACGACCGTATTTTGTGGAGTTTTATAGAGTAACTACATTAATAAGCAATATTATATATATATATCCAATTAACTCAGTGGATTTTCAATGTTGACAATAGCTATCATTATTATATTTACAGAAACCTCTTAGCTTATCCTTTCTATTATCGACATACAAAGTAACAACAACAGCAGAGTCTACATATATGATACATGCTAATAACTAAATAACATTACATAATGACAGAAAGGAATAAAATGGTCAGCAAAGGGAAAACACTCTATTCAGTGCAAGTCAATAAGCACAATAGCATATCTCCACATCTTTCTGGCAAAAAACATTAATTTGTGCTTAATACACGCACCCGTGAAGTAGGAATTTTATGTAACTCTATCATACTGTGCTACCAAACATTAAGCATTAAATAAGCATTTTGAAATGATTTGCTAATGGGTTGATGCTAATTTATATTCGTATCACTATGGGATTGACAAAGCCTAAAGAAAACGAGAATAAGTATGCTAGCTGCACAGGTGGACATGGAGATAAGTTTGTTTTAGAACTTTGTGTCGTAAGACTGATCAATGTTTACCATCAGACCAGATCAACGAGTTAAAGGGATCTCTGAGCATTACAATATCTCACTGAGATTCAGATTTAGGATAACTGACTTTAAGAGTGAAGCTTTGGATGGAAAGTCTTTAAAAAAGATATGCAGATGCTTGCTTTCATAAATTACAGGACAGAAGATTGGTATAGGTACTCTGCTACTGTATTAACGGATACATATTATGATTAGAGAATTTGTTGTTCTGTATAAGTAATGATCAATTCATTACAGATATATCATCATCAAAGTCCTTGTTCCCGAAACTTACCTCTGGATAAAAAATTCTCCATCGTTGTCAGTGAATTGGCCTCGCACCACAGCTCCTTCCACCATTTTCATGAAAGGGCGAAGACAAGTGAAAAATAAGAACAACAAAATTCTCAGCTGAAACAATAGAACGGAAAAGTTTAAAAAACAAACATACATAGTATGTGGTCCTAATTGTTTGTTGCACATAATATAGTGGAACCTGCTAAAGTGACCACTTTTTATAAAAGAGAGAGGACTTATTCATACTTATACCAAAGTCTGTCATGTATAATGACCACCTGTCAATGGTAACCAATTGCAGCTCACTCCCAAAAAAAACTTTGCAGGTGTCGCCATATAGTAACTATTAATGTCATATCAAGGAAACCAAAGAAAACAATAATAACAAGAAGTTAATGCATAATTAAATGATAGTAGCAACAACAACAGAGATAAGTCAGCTCACAAAATCTTGCTCCACAAAAACTGTATTGGCAACAGCGTATGCATCACTCCATAATGCTAACAGAACTTAACCAGGGGGAGAAAAATATGGCAAGATATACAAGGTGTGATATTAAATAACAATACTGCATGCAAACAACAAAACTTATGTCTAGTTTACATCTGCAGACATTTCATTTCATTTGAGGCATAGGCAAAGGATCAGAAGGTTTTGTTTGTGAGGTTTATGGTGCAAAAATAGGGGTCATGCTGCACTGGAATTTACAATTTTCCGAGGATTCCAAACCTCTTAAGGCATAAAGAACTAATCCGAGGACAACAGTAAAGAGTTTGTCGGCAAGCTTTCAGTTTTGGCACTATTGGGAGTTGAATCTGGGATGATGGTGTGCTAGTCGAACACATTACCACTGCAGGACCCAGATCAAAAATACAGATCTGTGGAGAAATGATCAATGGATTCTCCATCAGGATAACGCTCCAGTGCACACAGCGCCAACAGTGTTGAAGTTTTTAGCAGAAAAATGAATACTAGTGATTGATCACCCACCCTACTCCCCAGACTTAGCACCTTGTGACTTCCGTTTTGCTCACTAAAATCAAAAATATGTTGAAGGAGACCAACTTCATGCCCATGTGAGTTGTCAAATACGAAAGAGAGTCAGTTCTTAAAAGAACTAAGAGAAGCAGACTTTAAACATAGATTCGAGAAGTAGAAGTTTGGAGTCAGTGATGAATGGACAGGAAGAGGGTATAACAAAGGGAATAAAAGTTGATAAATGGAAAGTAGTTACTCAAAATTTGTTTATAATATAAAGCCAATTATTCAATAGCCACACCTTGTATATTGATTAAAATATTAGAAGTGAATTATTATAAATGCTCCTGAGAAACTGATTTGTTTACCATTGACATGCTTCTTGTCCAAATGCTGTAATCGACCAACTGCTTCCAAAGAGCATCGAGCAAATACATTGAGTGTTCCCAAGAATGATCATTCTGTGGAAGTTGTTCTAAAATTTTGCTATGTACATCGAACAATAGCTCCAACTTGTCGAATTCTGCTTTCAGCTCTTGAACTAACTGCATTAATGTCACCAGTTCCTCTGTATATGAGAATTTGGTAAGTGCATATAAATGACAGCAATCAAGATAATTAATTGCAAAAATACTCAGGAGAATTATTTCTTTCCCATTTAAAAAAAAAAAAAACTTTAACAGAAATAATTTATTATGTTAATTTCAGATGATTAACTCGTTAATAATAATAAATAAATATATATGGTACGTGTATGGTCCCACGGGTATGCTCTACTGGAAACATAGATGATGACCAATAATCGAAGTAAAGCATCCAAACTGGATGGGTAACATGGTGAACTTAAGTCCATTTTAGTTAAGATGCTTGTACCATGCATAATATCACTTGTATATGCATAATAGCACTTAGACCTCCATCCTGCAATCACATTTGGTTTTCTCCAATTTTTCCATATCAGCATTAAGGCGTTCAAATTTGGAGCTCCATAAATTTTTGATTTTTAAATCCAGCAATTGCATTTCAAAAGTGCCAATATTAAAGGCAGAAAAATTTATTTGTGCTATGGTAGCGCTGAGAGTTTTTTTTAACATAGGCTAGAGTTGCTTTGCTATTTCTGAAATTCTAAAACCTAAATTCAATCTAATACTATTTAATTAAAATAGAAAAAAATTAAAACATGTCATTCATGAAAGAGTGACACTCTAGTAGCCAAAGAGCCAAATTTGGCTAGCGAGTTGCAGATTCCGACCACTCTGCTAGGCAAACGTGCGAACAATGTATTACAGTGGGGCTACAACACATGTTTACAAGATGTAACCATGCAAAAAATTACATGTTGAATGAATTATTATTATAACACAGATAGGAAACATCATTTCCCCCAAATTGTAAAAATAAATGGACTTGCATCAGTTTGTGTTTTACATCACAAGGACCATTAAGGTCATGTCATGTCAGGTCAGGACCTGTAGATTTTTTTATTTTTTAAGGAATCCCTATTTCTATTGCCCAGGGAGAAGCAGACCCTAGACATTGTAGACAAAAAGTCAGTTCACACTTTGCTAAAATTTTCTACGGTAACATCGGCAGTAAATCTAGTTTAATAGCAAAGGTATAAGTATCGAAGAAATGCAACAGTTCCAGCCATTTAAAATAATATTTATTAAAAGCTTTAGATGTTAGGGTTAATCCATTAATTCGCCAATAAATAAATTAATTTGAATATATAGTTAAAGAAATTTATTATGCCTTATTGGCGGAGCCTTCGTGGTATGTGTGTGCACACGTCGATGGAAAATTGAAGACTGATTATTATTTTAGAAAGCAATCCGAAAGCAGTTGAATACTGTTGCCAACTATAAAAAGTGAAATTGTAGTTATATAATATATGGAAAACACGAAACAAAAGGAAACAATTTGGGATGTCACCAATTTTAGAAATTGAACTTAAGTTCGCATTTCATGGAATCCTTTGTGGCAACAACCAAGGAAGTCTGCAAAGTGAACAAGTAGTATTTCCATTGTGGAAACCACAATAGAATTATAGACAAACAAATACTACTACTATGCCGCCATACAGCACACATCACTTTGGCTTTAACAAACTACATTTATATAGATATAAAAATTAAAACAATGAACAGTATAGTTAAAAATTTAATGAATTTGAAAACTCTTTTCGGTAGTTAAGTTTGCTGCCTTCCTTAGCAAGAACAAAACACACTATGAGCTTCTTGGAAGACATGAAGAACGAGTCCTGGTAACAGGCTGCCATCATCATTATCATTGTTTGTGGTTTTACGACTCAAGGACTATACAATAGTCATGCTGTGCCGGGACCTACTGGTTTCCGAGAAATATTTGGTGTATGTGGTTTACATTTTTTAAAGTAAACACTTGATTTTTTAGTCAGAAAATCATCAACAAAAATCCAGGCCATTATAAGATAACTGGCTCTCTTCTTAGATCCTAACAAAATTTTTACATAAAAACTTGCAAAATGAACTTTACACTTACTATCAATCACTCGCTTTTCATAAGAAGTTAGTACTGTTCTATATTCGTCGATAAAAAATAAAAGTGCACTTCCGTACGCTTGGTATGTTTGGCAATGGCCTTTTATGGCACCATTGACTATTGAAACCTGGTTGACAAATTCCACGATAGCACAAACCTTTTCTCCATACGGACACAACGTAGAGAGGATCTCCTTCAACGTGTCCTAGAAGCAAAGCCAAAATAACAAGTTACAATCCAATGGCATAAAGTGATCTCAACTGTTCCAATTCTTTAAAACAAGTGGTAAAAAACATATTGTTTGTGACTAAAGATGTGGGTGGGAAAATTTTTTGAAATGGAAAATTTTCCACCCTCAAAATTTGTTGCGGAAAATTTTCTGGTCTTGAAATTTTAAAAACGTTTGTTTGTTTTGTGGTTTTATGGCTCAAGGACTACAATGGTCATGCTGCATCAGGATCTACTGTTTTCCGAGGAATTTGAACCTCTTAAGGCCTAGGGTACCAAACCACAGACTACAGTAAGCAGTGCGATCGTTATGAGATCTCTGAGAAAGCGATTTTTGCACCGTTGGGAGTCTAACCCGATGCGTCACCACAGGCCTTTTAAAAATGCATTTTTCTTTTTAAGAAAATATTATTGCTTCTCCCTTTCTCGCTGTGTATATAATTTTAAAAAGTTTAAACATTAACCATATTAGATACATATTAAAAATATTATCATCCATCATTCATAACACAATCATAATTTCTCCCACTCCTGACCACATAAAACGGAACCATTTGCGACCACCAGCTTTTCTTTTCTTATCCTATTAAAATAAATCTTATATTTTCATTAAATCATTTTAAATTTCATCAAATATTTAAAATTCCTCTTTCATTTCCGGTAATTTTTAACACGTATTCGCAGGTGTAAAACCAAACAACGATTATAGATGCCAACATGCATGTGTACACACAAATTGAAACTAAAATGTTCGCAAAAAACATGTTTCACATTTTCGGTCGCATTTCTTTTGTTTTAACGAACAAAGTTTACTATCGTGTTTACAGTTGTGCCGTACATAAGGTTCTTATATATTGGGTGTATGGTTAGATTCAAACTATGCCTAATGTGAAAAGGACTGGTGTGTGTCTAGGAGTATTGTCAGAAATTTTCTCTTTTTTTATAGAGTGTGTAAAGTATCTAATTGTAATCTTTTTGCACACTTGCATAATTTGGTAGAACAAAATTTCAGAAGTTAATTATGTAGCGCATAAAATAAATGTAATTCAATTTTTGTAACTTTATTTAATAAGCACTGTTCTAGATTAGGTCACTGGTTTGGTTACCGAACATTTTCAGCTGACCCCCCTCCTCTCCTTTTTGTGCTATCGCAGGGACTCACACCCTCATACTACTTTGAAATAACACTGGCAAATAAGCATATGACTCCAAAAAAAGCATATTTTTACATGCAAAAATATTATGCACAAAATATTACCGAATAGCCTACATACAAATAAAACTTAAAATATGATATAAAAAAAAATGAAACTACAGCTGAAAAAAAAGTTGCCTTATACCACGTTATGGTTTACTTTTTTAATTAATAATTTTAGGAATTGACATTTTTTTAGTTTTGAATTTTATTTATGTATTTAGTACAATATGATGCATTCATATTCGTTAAACTAACATTTTTAAAGGTGCAAAATATAAGTTACCAGTATCAATATCATATTAACAATCAACAACTGACTCTCTGACCAAACTGTTATGTAGTAACAGGTTAAAGTAATATTTACTAAGAAGTAACAATAACGAGTTTAACCAACATCATTACTCCAAAATTTTCCGAGGACCGGTATTTCCTTCTGAGGGGTAAACGTGGAGCCAGGGATAACAGTTTGGGTACAGCACATAAAACAAATGTTATTTAATAAATTTATACTACACTTATACTAGATATTTTAGTAATTGAAATGGTAGAAAATTTTCCTGTTTCAAAATTTTCAGCAAAACCCATATCGCTATTTGTGACGGTTTAGTGCCAAAGTATTTCTAGTTTGAGGTATCGAGTTTGGGTGGCCAGAAGACTTGGGGCAACTAGCGGGGTGGGGGAGGGGATTTGGTAGCAATTTTGGCCAGACCAAGAACATTTTGGCAATGATCACCGACGCTACATTTTCACAATGAATCAAATTATTAACCAAGCAAACATACCTCGGTGATGTGTTTCATGTGAATGTGCTCTAGTACTGTATAATGCCCATCAAGCCATGGAAAAACGTACAAATGTTTGAGGCCATGTAACATCCTGAAAACAAATTACATGAATAAGTAGTACTCAAGGAGCAATTTCCATGAAACACAGTATCAAAATTAGATGTGATTTTTCAAAACTTTTTATTCAACGTAAGAAGATTTTAAATAAAATTAAACACATTAACACAGTTAAAATAAATACGATGGTTTATAGCTATTTCGGAAGCGCGTTTAGGCTTCCTTCTTCAGAACCCTAGTTACACTAATGTGACACACGTGCTAGAAAAACTATCGATGCCAAATTGCTAGTCCAAAATTAGTTCGGGTAAACCAGTTGTGGGTCCGTAGCCGCGTCTTTTGCTATGGGACGAATGAAGTTTCTCCAAATAGAGGACATGGAATTGAACGGAAGCTGATCGTTAACAGTAGAAGAGGAATGCGAAAGAATATGGAAGGCTTCAAAGAAATTGAGGTCGGCTGGTGAAGAAACTTTCTCTATTAGATGGGCCTTGTCGAAAGAAAATTTGTGGCCAGCTTCCCAGGCGTGTTTGGCCAAAGCAGATTTTTCCAGTTGTTGTTTACGCACGTAGGCTTCATGCTCTTTAAGCCGAAATCGAAGGGCCCGACGTGTTTGACCAATATAATTGACTAATTTCCGACTAGCAATTTGGCATTGACAGACTTTCTGGTTTCTGGCATGTGGGCCACATTAGTGTAACCAGGGTTCTGAAGAAGGAAGACTAAATGCGCTTCCGAAATAGCTATAAACCATTGTATTTATTTAAACTGTGTTAATGTGTTTTATTTTATTTAATATTTTGCGCAGTGTGTCGTTTCATCTTTACTACAAGAAGATTTGCCTAGCAATATATTACGAAAATTTAATAAAACAAAAGTAGGCATTTTGTATGGATACAATACGCAAGCTAGGTTCGACAGATCGTTGGCGAACTCTACTCGACAGATAAGAATGCCATTCGCCAACCTTGGAAAGAAAACCCAGGTAAACGTAGAAAGAGATTTCTTACTTGCCAAATGCAAAAATCTAGTCGCCAATGGCAGTTGGATTACCAGATTTGTCGAACCCTGTATACCAGTGGTTGTCAAATTTGCGGACCACATTTCGTGAATTTAGTGCAATATAAAGGTGGAAATTGTCATTCAGAATATGAGAATTTCTTAGAATATTATTTTTGTTTTATTATTAATAAAACATTAAAAATGCAAATAATGTCCAGATTTTGCTGCGGACCACCGGCGGGCGACCGTTACTGTATACAAGTAATATGAGGGGAAAGAACATAGACATAATGAAATTATGGTTGTAATGTGAATAAATGATTTTTATTAGTTTGATTTAATCTATAATATAAATGGAATAAATTGTGGGCGTAACGAACCAATTTTTTTAGGATTTTTGTTTTCCTTGGAAATAAAATTTTCCCTAAGAAACACAAAGCGAACTTCTGATTTCACCAGCATTCAGCTTCCCACACTGAATGCGGAGAATGTACTCCTTCCTTAATTAAACTTAAACTATAACATTCAAACGCTCAAGCTATAGCTGACACGTAAAAATATTTTGTAAAGTGAGGATACAGACGAAGGTATTTTCAATACGTTAAGAATTATTAAACATAATCTTAGAGATGTGAAATTGAATTTTCTTAAACAGATGTATATTACTAATTACTAACTACAAAGCACGAGCAGCGTTCAAAAAGTAAGTTACACTTGTCTCTCTACAAATGGCTACACTGCGCAACAAGAGTCGAGATTCATGGCTCATTTCATTTTCGTTGAAGTACTGGAAAGCATTACTGAGTAGCACACGAATAAACTGGCGCGTCAGCTGGAAACCTACTCCAACATTGAAGTATGTAGAACAGTGAGTTTTTTGTGTGCAAAACATCACACGTGTATCGAAATTCACTGTCAAATATCGGCAATATATGGGCTACATGCCATGTCGTGTCCAGCCATAGTGAAATGGTTCCAGCAGTTTAATGACGGCCACACAAACTTAACCAACGTGGGAAGACCAACAATGGCGTGCACAACAGACGTGATGCAGCGTGCGAATGGCATGATTGTCCGCAATCACAAACTGACCATTGCACACATTGCAAAGGAGTTGGGAACATCTGTTGGCACTGCTCATTCCGTCATGCATCACCAATTGGATTAAAGCAAACTGTCATTATACTGAGTTCGTCAAATATGAGAACAAAATTCAAAGCAACTTTATCAGTGGGGAAGGTCACGGGCACCGTTTTCTTCAACTGCAAAGGAGTTGCGTACACCGAGTTTATATGGAAGGGTACAATCATTGATGCTACATCCTACTGCAAAACTGTAAGGGTTTTGTGCACAGCTGTGAAAAACGACAGGCATGGGAAATTAACCAAAGTCATTGTCCTCTTGTATGGAAATGTAACACCGCACATACCATACAGGCTTTGTTTCACCGGTTTAGCTGGGAGTTCTGGCAGCATCCACCACACAGTCCTTATCTGTCACCGTGTGATTTTCACGTGTCTGGCAAGATGAGGAACATCTGGGTGAATGCCAATTTGCCAACGATGACCACGTTAAGACAGCTGTTCTATGCTGGCTTCATAACCAAGGAGCGGATTTCTATCGTCAGGGCATCAAACAATTAATATGACGTCCCTAGAAATGTTTATAGTGTCTTGGGGATTATATAGAGAAATAGTGTGATGTATGTGTGTGTTATATTGTAGTGCTTGTTTCAATAAACTGCTCTAGACCTACACTGTTCGAGTGTAACTTATTTTTTGAACGTTTCTTAGAAATGTGTGTAAAAAACGTACGCTATATATTTGTGAATATTTTTTTATATTATGTGTATTATTAATTACCAAAAGTAATTTAATTTTATGAATTTATTCATTTGAGTTGATTTCTTATAAAATATTTAAAATAATAGTTACTCATTGCAATTATTAACTGTATTTCAAATAATTATTAATTATAAATATACTGATTTATAAATTCTGCATATTAATTATTCAATACAAAAATATTTGATAAATGATTATATTGAATAATGGCCATACGGAAGAAAATCCTCCAGTCCCTTGATGTTTGCTACAACTGGGTTTCTATTTTGTATAACTACCTGTAGCGGGGATAATATTTTTATGTAAAAGAACATGTTCGAATGCATCGCATGATAAACAAAGGAAAAAAAAAATGAATAAAAAATATTTCTAATTGAATTATCCAATCCATGAAGCATTAAATCAATATTAAATCAATCATGCTAGCATTTTTCATACATACCAAAGTGTTTCTCGTACGACGACAGGCTCCGGCAGTACTGTGTTGGTATTTGGTGTGTAAATGAGGCAATTTTTTGCACACTGGTCCTCCCTAAAGATACAATTAAATTCATTAAAAGTTCAATGAAAGCAATTTTAAAAAGTGAATAACATCCAAAGTTCACAAATAATTGCAGCATATGCATTAAATGCAGGTTGAGTATCCTAAACCCAAAAACTTTTTGAGTGCTGATACAGAGTTTGTCCCAGAAGTTCCCGGAATGATTTTTTGTAGTTGGCAACGCTGGCTGACGGGGCGGAGAAGTTGGTGGGGGATCTGAGCTTGGAAACGAGACCGGTATCAGTCGCCTGCGGGCAGTTGTTGAGGCAGGGTCACGCTCCGCGCAGAGGTATCTACTGCACCCTCGTCGATCAAAAAATGGACCAGTTTTTGGAGCAGCGTTATGCAATCAAATTTTGTGTGAAACTGGGTAAAAACGGGGCGGAGACACTCGAAATGCTTCGGAAAGCCTACGGTGACGGGGCGATGAAAAAAAGCCAAACTTTCATGTGGCACAAGCGGTTCCGGGAAGGTCGGGAGTCCGTCAACGACGACGACCGCTCTGGACGCCCGTCGACATCACAAACGGACGACTCGGTGCAAAAAGTGCGTCAAGTTTTGGACAATGACCGACGATTAAGTGTTCGGGTGATTGCAGAGGAGTGTGGAATACCCAAAACAATCGTTCATCGCATTTTAACGGAGGATCTTCAAATGAGGAAAGTCTGCTCGAAAATGGTGCCAAAAGTCCTGACGAGTGAGATGAAGGAGCAGCGTTTGTTGAAGTGCCAGGAATTGCATGAACGCTACGAAACGGACCCAGAATTTTTGGACAGACGAACGGGCCGAATTTTTGGACAGAGTGATCACAGGGGACGAGACGTGGATTTTTCAGTACGATCCCGAATCAAAGCGCCAGAGCAGCGAGTGGCACACCAAGGAGTCTCCTCGCCCGAAAAAAGCAAGGATGAGCAAATCGCGAATCAAGGCAATGCTCATTGTGTTTTTTGACAGAAAAGGTGTGGTTCACAGTGAATTCGTGCCACAAGGACAAACAGTCAACAAGGAGTTTTACTGTGAAGTGCTCAAATGACGCAACAGGATCTGACGTGCCGAAACGAAATTAAGCTGCACAATTTGATCTTGCACCATAACAACCTTTGTCAACCACACGTTTCCCAGCTCATTGTCTCGATGCGGGGCCAAAATGGGTGTGGCAACGCTGCCCCAGCCGCAAGTATCTGCCCCATTCTGGCGTTCTTTTGTTCGGATCAAGAACCTGAAAGGAACTCGGCATGGGAAGCAGCTGAGGACCTCACTGAAGGAGATTCCCGCTATTGGCGACTTCAAGGCGCCTTGAAACATTGGGTGTGATTGCAACGATGCACCGAGAGAATACTTTGAAAAGTTCTGAAAAGATTGTAAACTGATATTGAATAAATGATTTTAAAAAAAATCATTCCGGGAACTTTTGGGACAAACCCTGTATGGCGTTCAAATTGAAATTCTGACATATGGCTTATACTGGCATATAAGGATGGTTGATAGGATTAGCATACATTGTGATGAACTTTTTGTATATATGCACATGAATATACGTTGTAGTTACTAATCCCCACCGGGAACTTTCTGCATATGCTAATGGTCTTAGATTGCAATTGATGGGGGTGCATATTGGACGGTTTATTCAGTGTCTCCAAAGACCAGAAAAATGGTCTGAATTAATTACATGTCATATTTTTCACTGTTAGAAAGTAGTTACCGCGAGGGGAATAAGTGATGTGTTTTCTGATGATTCAAAAGTAAACAAACTTTTGTTTTCATGTACCAAAATTATTATAAATTTATAAATTCAGCTATATGTATAAGGCTTTCTGCACCAGTATATGTATAAAGGAGCATGAAAATAAATTTCAGATTAAGATTTGGGTCCCATCTTCTAAAATATCTTATTATGCATTTCAAAACATTTCAAAATTTGAAACACTTAATTGGGTTCTAAATATCACCATATTGTACTATTTGACTTCTTATGCATCGTTACTATTTATAAAGTATCCTACGCGTTAATGTACAATTCAGTACTTGTTGGCACAATCGACTCTCACAAGAGTACATTCTGTTAAAGAATTAGAATAAAAGAATCAATTCAAATGAATGATTTTTCATGAGGAAAGCACTCAAGCGAACAAATCTCACGTTGCTTTCAAATTTAAAATGTCAAATCCTTTTAAAAGTTACAAAATCGACATTAATTTCTGTTTAACAGCTTGTGATGTAGCATTAAAACCTGCAGCCGGGTGCAGTAACGTTTTATATAAATATGCACAGCAACATACCAATGTTTTGTGGGGTTGGTATTGATGTTTCGGCGATTATCTAATTTTGTATTTTATCTGGAGTTTCCCCAGTATGGAATGGCTTTCTTGTATCGTTGGTTTCCTTGAATGGCTGAAATGGTGGGCGAGGTGGCACATATGGTATTGCATTCAGGGCGCTTCTATTCCAAGTCAGTGGTGGGTGAATATCTGGCAGGAATGCGGAACTTTCCAAGAATCGTCATCGGATTCCTCCATGTGAATATGTTCAGGGCCTTTCAGAGAAAATACGAGGCTGGAGCAACTAATGATAGAGGCCCTTCTTAAATTATATACATACATGTCTACACATATGAGTTAGACAGGTCCTAATGTTACGAAGCCAGGAGACGTAGCCTTCTTCCCCGCCCTGGTTTATTGCAAATTATTTTCATGCCGGCATTCTTATGAAACATTCAAGAAAAGGCTGGCTTTTATGTACTTTTCATTTTAACAAAAGCCATTTTTCAACAAAAATTCATTTTCAATGTTTAGACAAAACACAGTTATACGGCAAAAATTTACATCTCATGGCCAAAAATCAAAAGAACTGTTAAGTAGATATCTACTACATGAAGAATGAGGAGAAGCTTTATTATTAATGGGAACAATCATTAGACTAATAAAATAGATAGCTAATGCATTCATTGATCATTTATCGATTTCCCATAGCTGCCTTCTCCAATAGGAGTTTAGCTCTCTGTTCGGCAATAATTGTGTAACTACAATATACAAGATTCTTTTTCCTCACACCATCAAGCTGATCTGAATTGTTACTATCAGTAAACTGGTTCAATAAGGTGTGGAGTCATGGCCGATATTCACCCTAGAGTTGTCGTTTCATTTCAGACAGCATATCTCATTTGCTTGTTGATATAATCAATCTCATATTCTCATCGGCACACATTCCTACTAACTTCAAAACTGCTGTTATTATTCCTGTTTCTGAGGAATCAAAACAAATATTTCAAATTGTACCATTTAAATTTTCGGTCTTTGAAAAAATTACTCTATTCTACATTAAAATGGATTCTTCTCACAGCTGTATATTTTCTAATTACCAATATGGGTTACTGATGGAAAATCAACTGAACAAGCCTCCTTCTGGCAACAGGCTACCTCTATCACAGTAGCTTAACATATCCAGTTAGAAGTTACTGCGAGTCTTTTTGATTTAATAAAACCTTTGATGCCATCAATCATAGTAACTTTATATAAACTACAACTTGCGAGCATTTGGTATGAAACAAATTTAGTGAAATTGTTTTAGTAATGGATGGCAATTGACTTCGTCTTGGCTCACATCTCTCTCTCTCCTCTGGAAGTATTCTCTGAGTGGGGTTCCATCTTGGGACCTTTTTTATTTCATTTTTATAAACGATATTTTTCTAATTAGAGCTTGTCATTCAAAACTATTTGTTTTTTGTGGATCACACATCATCTTCTTTTTGCGATCATGTATTTGAACCATTGCATCATATTGTAAAGCATCAATTATCTTTCTTCACTAATTATTTCTCCCAAAACTTCCCTTACATAACACCTCCAAAAACAAAAATTCTTCTATTCTCTAATAAAAGAACCATTTCCCAATGATGTGGCATTTTCTGTTAGTACTGATTTGTTACATTATCAACAAATACTAATTTCGGTGGTTAACCTACGTCAATTTGAAATGGAATAACAAAAAAACCCTTACAATGTTTGCACTAAGATAAGGACATAATATTGGTATCATTAGAAAAATCTGTCACTTTACCTGTGCGAATGTTATTTTGCTTTATTGCTCATTAATACGTTCATATTAGTGAGTAATAACATATTCATATCTTAGTTATTGCCCCAGTTTGGTATTTTACTACAATATAATATTCACGAATTAACGAAACTACAAAATATTAGCGTCTTCTTTTGCTGAATCAATATCGTTATTCTCAAATCATATTTTGAGCTACAGAGAATCTACTCAATTTAATTTAATTCAAAATTCTTTTACTGATGTTCAATCATTATTAAATTTAATAAATTTATTGATTTGCGTGTTCCCCGTGTCATCCAGGCATATCCAACGATAATACTATATATCATCCTTAACATAATATATATATGGTGTTTCGTAATTTGCCAAATAAATTGAATTGAATTTCAATGAAGAGAATTATTTGCGATTTCAAACAAAATTCAATGCAAAATTCAGCTTCAATTTTTAAAGATGTCCCCATGATAATATGGAAGACTTTACAGGAATTTCTCCATATTGGTTCTGGCATTGTTGAGTCAACACACACATATTTTCAATGATTATATTAATAATATCATAATTACATCTCATATTATTGACGTTATAATTGTCATCATACTTGTTTTAGGGATGCTGTAAATCCCATACCACCTTAACACAGTGAAATCTGTTTATAACAATACTCAAGAGGCTAGAAAAATATACTGTTATAGACAAGGTTGAATATAACACATTCTATATCTGCTGGGATTGAGTGTTATATATAGGATAGGAGTTATATATATAGACATGGTTATATGCGGTTTCACTGCATTAAGAATTTTAGTATCAATAATAACAATCAGATCTTGTTAGGTATTATTACCCTCCTTGGGGATAACACAATTGCCAAATATGGTCAACACAAGGCCTCCGATGAGAATTTTGTGGTTTAGGTAAGGGGAAATTTATTATACTATAATTTTTGCCACCCGCGTTTTGCCCAATTACAGCTCAAACTAGGAAAGCTTTGTGTAATTTTGGAGAAAAAGAGAGAGGCGCTTTCCCCATCCTGGATTAGAACCCTGGAGGGACCCTGGTTGAATCAGGATGAGAAAAATCTCTTCTCAAACCACAAACTCTGGTTAATATATTCGCGTGGAGTGGCTTAAGTATAGTCTCTTTAATCAGATCATTTCTTGCGCGACAGCATTTAGTTTTGTTTTGTTTGTTTGGCTTAAAACATCTGGGCTGCTATTAGTAATTAATAATCAAAATAAGTATTATTCCTTTCAGGTCTATTATACTGGTATCTGATGTTGTTGTCTTCGAATAACTTATTTCCTCCGAACTCTCTATAGCGAAATAAAAAAATCATTCCAGAATAAAAGATGGGCTTAACCATTTTATGGAAATGCATTTGTTTGTCTGTTGTGATTTTTACGACTCCAGAACTACAATGGTCATGCTGTTCTGGAACACTGTTTTCGAGGAATCCGAACCTCTTAAGGCCTAGGAAATTAAGCGGCGGACTACAGTGAGCAGTGCAATCTTTATGAGATCTCTGGGCTGCACCGCTGGGGTCAAGCGCCAGGATTAGCAGTGCACTAGACAAACATGTTACGCACTGTGCCACCTTAGGACTGGGAATGCATTTATAATGCCGCGGATATCTTAAGTCGAGCTATTTGTTTTATTATGGAATTTCAACTCGTGTTCTAATTTCATTCATTTGCAAGAGTTGTTGACCAGGAAAAATTCTTCCCTTGTTAAGCAATTGTAATTGAGAGTCAAGGTTGTTATGAAGACAGAAAGAAAACTTTATATTTAAAGTTTGGCCAAAGTTTGGGAGATTTCAAATTCTTTAAAATCAAATGGAGAGTACTGCATTTCTTGGCTTTGTGGTTAAAGCATATTAATAATTTTAAATTATTAAATACTGTACATAATTTATAAACCTAAAAATAAGAATATGTAACTTTATGACATAGGTCAGCGATTCTTTAACTTCTCTAGACTGCAGACCCCTTCAAAGGTCACTTGTCCTTGTGGACCCCCCCACCACTTCAGAGGTCACTTGCCCTTGCAGACTCCAAAGAATTAACTCAAAGTTTAAAGCCCGGAATTTGCATCATATGTATTTATTTCTAGTGTTTCATCACTAATTTTCACTATTTAAGGAAAGAATTTTTCGTCCCCTCATAATTTATTCTTAGCATTAAAGAGCAAATGCTCTTGTTTTAGTATTTTCCTGAACTTTTGTGGAAGAGTGGGAGGGTCGCACGGACCCTCTGATAGGGTCCCGTAGACCACAGTTGAAGAACCACTGACATACGTAAAACAGTGAGTGAAAAAATACATTGCATATAGCTCTTTAGTGAAATCTGCTTTAAATGCACAAATTTCACTGAATTTCATTGCTGTGTTACTTATGTGGTTTCGACTGTGCTTACCTTGATCATTTTCATTCTCATCTTGCGATATATTTTCTGAATCCGTGCAGGAGCCACTCAAATGTGTAAGGAGAGCCAACACAGAATACCTAGTTTCTCGCTAAAACAACAAAATGTTTGATCAAATACAAGGTTTACAATTCAGAAATCTTAAAACTATTCAAAAATACATAATTTAAAAAAATTCTGCATAATGTCCTATAAAATAATATATAACAATCGTTGCATTTGAAATGATACATAGTTTTATGAATACTTCTGCAAATCTCCAGTTCTGGGTGGTTCCTTCGAAGCCCTTTATTCTTAACCTCTCATGTACCTTTCCTTTCCTAATCTGTAGGTTCCTCACAATCATTGTATTTTCTCTCCTTGTAGTTTCAATTGCAATTGTTAGTCATTTCCATGTGTTAATCTCTGTCATTTGCAAGCAGAGTAGCATCCAGTGTGACATCTTCTGCAATTGCTGAAGATCGCTTTTAATATTTCTCTCTACATTCGCTTTGAGTACGGCTTTGGGTTCTTACCTTCTTAGAATCTTGTGCTATCCTCTGATATAAATACTATTCGTTCTCCTCTATATCAGTGTGGCCTCCATTCACTCCCTACTTCGCTTCAGACTTATCCCTAACCTACTATGTGAACGCAGTGCCACTACTGTCGCTACCTTTACACTGGTCAATTTTCAACAGTACATTTGAAAATAATTTAATAAACTTGAAAAACAAAATCCATATATAATGAATATCAATTTTCTTCAGCAAAGTAGACTTGTGTTTTGCATAGTACTCCTACAACATAGCAAGGACACAATGCCCATTACAGTCTTATTACATAGCAGGGATATAGTACTATTCAATTTTTACAATATTCCTGCTACATGGCAGACATGCAACACTAATCACTTTCATTATATCCCACTATATAGCATACATAGATGGTACGAACACTCATTGTATATCCCTACTTCATAGAAAGTATATAATGCATTCATTTTTTTTTTCTATGTTTGTACTACATAGTAAGGATATAGTACCAATCTCACTGCATTTATAGAATGTAGACATAGTGTAATTGTAGTCCTACAGAATAGCAAGAGTATAATGTTTTCGTGCTCTTACTAAATAGCAGGAATATGGTACTAATTCCATTACACTCCTACTGCATAGCAGAGATGAGAAATACCAATCACTTTTATATCGCCCTAACTATGAGGTGGCCATAATTAAAAGTAAGATGTTTAGAACTCAATAGCCAAAAAATGTATTGCGCCAAATTTGGTGTACACACTTATGGAACAATGGGATTTTGATTTATTAAAAAAATATATATATTCAAAATTTTGACACCAAAGGGGGAAATGGCGCTGAAATCGTGTAAATGTGCAGATTTTCACACAAAAACAACTAGATTACGCAAATTTTAGAAAACTGATGGATATAAAAATAGACCCAAAAAGCTGTTCCATGTTTGTTTGATAAGACTGATATGCTATGCTAAGGGAGAGTTCAAGTATTACGTAAGCACCTTGTGGGGAGGGGGGGTTGCCGTTGTGCTTATTTTCCTATGTTAGCCAATGTTAATTTTTGCTTATTGGGGGTTGAAATGGCCCAAATATTAATTAAGTAATAGTTGAACGCCCCCTAACAAAACATAATTGTGCTTTGTTGGAGTAAAATTCTATTACCAAAAAGTGGTAATATTAATGCTACACTTTGGGATTTATTTTATTTATTAGAGATCTATGGTCTCGAGACTATGTACACCAAATTTGGCTAAGTTTGGCTTAATAAATTTTTCACTATTAGGCTCTAACACCTCGCTTTTAATTCTGGCCACTCTGTACATAGCACATGAAGATAGCACAATCAATCATTGCATTTCTACCACATGGCAGAAATGTAATGCAATTACTTTTCTTGCTTCTACTACATAACGAAGACATAATACAACTACCCATAATACTCTTTATGTCATACCCTTTCAAAATTTTTGTAAAATCGAATTTTGATTAATTAAATGTTCTAAAACATTTTTTTAACTTCTTAAAATTAAGGAATTGCATTGAAACAAAGATTGCATAATACAGACCGTGTGTGCATCACTCTTCAGTAATATGTCATAATATTTGGTGGCCAAATCGCTCAGTTTCTGCGATTTTTTATCTTCAGATTGAATCGAAAACTTCTCAGAAAACCTGTAAAACGACATTCAGATTTACAGCATTAGCATATTACTGTTTGGTAAAAGAATATGCATTCATTGATATTGAATGATATTCATTAAATATATCTACTCTTTTCCGAAGTACATTTATCGTCAGTGCTCCTGAAAATAAAATGATGTTTTTAGAACAGGCAACCTACGGTACTTCCATTTTACTTGTGTTTTATGATAGACCACCACCAGCTGTCTCAAGAGATTTAAACCTCCATTGTTTAGGACAGGGGTCTTTACGCTTTTTCAGTCCGAGGACCAATTTTGCTTATTCTTGTAGGCCCATGGGCCGCACTACTGTATCAGCAATATTAGGACTGAATAAAGGCAGCACGGGGGGTATGCCCCCCCTCCCCACCATCAGACGATATTTTTTCCTTATGTCCCTATATTAGTTTTGCGTGCCCACCCAAAAATATTTTCAAGATTCGCCTCTGAGACAGTATATATATATTACAATGTAAAATACGTATGGAAGCAAAAAACATTTACAATACTTTTAGTTATTAATATATAAAGCGAAATCAAACCTTTTAGTGAGATTTATAGCACTGCTTATTTTCAATAATCCTGTCAATATCCGGTCTTATTTTTGATATTACAATCCTAAAAGTGTTTACAAGGTGGACGTCAGTTATTCTGGTCCTAACTTTTCATTTTATCAACTTCATTTTTGGAAACAGCTGTTTGTTTGTTTGTTTGGCTTTTTTATGGCGCAAGAGCATCTGGGCTATACTGCGCCAGGAAACAGCTGTTTACAGAGACGCATTGGCGTATGTAAGGGAATGTAATTTCCACTGCAACGAAATTTTGTGTATATATACCCAATATGAATGCATGGAATTGTAGCTCTGTAACCAGGGCTCTCTCCAAAGGGTACGCGCTGTGTGTGCCGCGTTCTCTCAAGAGATTTTGAAAAATACCGAATATGTGCCCCATATTCTCAAGGTCTCAAGAAACTTTTTGTATTTGCTGGTTTTCGGGCAACTTTTAACAAAGTTCAGCCTTCTTTTTCTTTTCTAGTCATTTACAAACAAATTTAAACAAATGAGTAAAACCCCTGACCACCCCTCAAAATAATTTCCTGCATACGACTAAGAAAGGAAGGAAGGAAAAACTGATGAAAGTGGCAAGTGACACCTTGGGCTTGGATAGACGATAAACCACCCGTCAAATGGTTGTCAGCGCAGCATGGTGACATCACCAAGTCCAGTAACCTCTCAATTTCAATACTCTTTAATTAAGACAGCACCGCATACTCTCAATAATTTTCTTCAGGACAGCCCTGTCTGTAACCCCCTACTGTAAGTCTGTAACCCTTCCTTTATGAACTTTGAACTTTCTGCGTACACCTATACGCAGATGTAAGTGCTCAAGAACAGTAACGTTTTCAGAGCATGCAGTCAGATAGTGGGGAAGATGTTCATATCAGCATATTTAGAATAGAATTTGATGAGTCCTAAGATGAATTTTTTTTAAATCACTGTTACACTGCAAATCAATAAAACTACACCTAATGCATGGGTGTCCATATGGGAGCAGAAGGGGAGGGGGGGTTCAAGCCCCATCCAGCCGTTGAAAAAATTTGACTTGCCAGATTCTTCTGTGCATTTACTTTCAAAATGTTTACAGTCACATTTTAAAATAAGGTACTTTTTAGCTCATTACTAATTGTCAAGCAGTATCAATTATTTTTGCAGCATTTTAGTATCTTGTACATCGTTAAAATGTTTGACAGCCTTGAGAAGGAAGTAATTTTTTCAGCCCCTAACCTAAAAGTACTCACATGGCCCATATATGCTAGAAAACTAAAGTAAAACACGATCGAGGGGAAACCTCGAGTTAATTTAGTTCTATAGTGTTTTAAAATATTTATTACGAAATATGAAAATACCAACAGAATAAAATATATATATTTCAGACTCCAAGGGAGCAGGGACGTTATTTTTGTGTGAAACAATTTGTATTTTTTCATGAGCTGGCGGGCCACGGGTTGAAGACATCTGTTTTAAGAAATCTAACACTGGACTATGGTTCAGTAGAAAACACAGTAAGAATTGGCGTACCCACATAGGGGGCCCGGGCTCCTCTGGGCTAACAAAATGAAAGATTATTACGCCAACAGACACTGGTAAATTATTTTATTAAAAAATGTAGGATGAAAGCAGTGATGTTTCTAACATTTTCATGAATTCTAATGATATTGGTGATACTGCTGTTAAGGCAAGCAACAGTAGCAGTGGCCCGAAACTATCTTCAACCACTTTCCGGGGTGTAAAGGTAGACCAAAACACAATATCAAACGCTGTTGAAATAGAAATTCTGACTGCAGATATTTGTAATTATGTCAAGAAATCTAACCTCACTGATGGAGATAGGATAAGAGTGCTGGCCATTGTAAAATTGTGCAAACATAATCTACTACTTCTAATTACTAAGTATCTTGTATTATAAAATAAATAGTAATTTAATAATGATAAACGTACACAAAAAGACAATCATAATTGATATATATATATATATAACGTCTGGTCATTTTTTTCTAACAAAAATTCCTTGCACCACTAGGCTCCCCCCCATTGACGGTAAGGGTGCATTTCCATTCCATGTTTTCTTTATGTAGATAAATCACCCGCCACTGTGGGACCTTTAAATTAGGGAAGTGACTATGATGTGTTCATTAGTGACATATCAATATGATAGTATTAGCAAGGGGCTGCGATAATGGGGCTTGTTTGTGTTTTCACTATTGATGGGCAATTGTTTTGACAATAAAAAGAATCGTAATTGACTCAAATTTACAATCGAGTCAACGATTCATTCGTCCTTGAACTTAACAATCAGTATTTTTAATTGCAATCGTGAGTCAGCTGCCCAACCATGCTGCGCATACGTGTGAACATAGCTGAATTACTACTGCACGCTTCTGTCATGCATATGGTGTCGTCAATTGTGTGAGTAGAGATAAAGACGCATTTTCTGACATCCAGGTGAAATGGTTATATTTGTTTATAGAATCGTTATATAAGTTTTAGAGAGCCTATGTAGTTGAACCCTGATTTAATGAAATCCAAATGACCAGCATTTTATTCATAAGAGTATTTATTTTTTTCCTTTTTATTGCAAATACACAAGAACTTCGTTTTTGAATTCATTGTATGTATATAACTAAAAATGGTCTACTTACTACCTCTATGCCAATTTTATATGAGAATCACAAAAAATTATGTAAACTATGGTATATGACATCGCGTCAAGTGATTTAAAAATGGACTCTCTGGTATTTTAAGCTGCATTTAGTTTTAAAGTTATTTATAAAAATATTTAAATTGTTTTTGTCGTTATAAGAAAAGCACGGTATATATGACATAGTATTTATATTCAAAAACATGTCTGATAAAGATACAGTAAACAATTTTGTTTTATCATTCAAAACAAACACTGGCCAATCATACTATGTAACTGAATAGAAACAATTCTCGAAACTCAATATATTGTTTTATGCACATGTAACATTATCTTGTTAAATATGAAGGTACCATAAAATCGATTAACTATTAATTTTATGAAGTAGTTGCATACTAGCAAAGCGAAATATTTTTACGATTGTTTCGACCAGAAGGAACGGTGACCTCAAACGAACACAGATAACTCGGCTGTTTCGAATTGATTCGAATCTGTACATTTACGTAAGAAACATTGTTTGCAGGGGCAGGTGTGCCCTCATGGGCGATAATCTGAAGTTTTTTAGTAGCATATGGACCAATGGACTCGCGCCCTCTGAAAATCCAAGGTATGCGCCCTTTGAGAGGACCCAGTCCGCCCAGAATATTTGCATAATTGTTATTGTGCTTTTACTAAAGCACTACGATCCTCATTTAAAAAGTCCATAGTTTCCATTTTGTTTCCTCACTTCGCGTAGTGTCTATGGATTTATTGGGAAGGGTGCACCGCCGAAGGCGGCGCTGTAATTCCAGACCGGTTTTAACGTTAGGGGTTATGACGGCCAGTGGACCATGAAGAGGCACTGGAAAGCATTAGGGGGATTGTCGATTGTACAGAGATGCACAGCTCATACTGGTGTCACCATCTAACATCTACTGAGAACCATCCACGATCAATCCACCCTGAGGAGTGGCTGAAATAGATGGATGGCACGGAAGAACACTCCAGCCCAGCCAAAACTTCTACAGGAGTCCACCGGGCACTGTTGAGTGGGTGAAGTGCCGCGGAGCGGTAAGGGGGTGGGGGAGTGCGAATCAGCTCTGCAACCAGAATGAACGAATCGCCATCTATCCCACCACAGATCGCCGTTCCAGTGTTGCATCCACGGACCATGACACTTTCCCAGGGCGTCATTGGTCTTCGCAAATGGAGACAGTGGTCCAGCAGCCAGAAGTAGGACAAAGGACGATCATGGAAGCAAAGACCAATCGGTGAGGAAAAAGCGGAGCCCGGGCCCAGAATAGCACAAACAGACCCCAGTCCACCGCGATCCAGCGGCCTGGTCAATGTCCCAAGCACTTCGACTTATGCGAGCTGGAACGAAGACCCGCCAGCCCGGACCACAGAAGAAAGACGTCTGCTCCCCACCAGAGCTGAGACCTTCCATTTCGTTTCTCACTGAGTGTACAATAACGAACGAACAAATCAAGAACTGCTTCTACCACACATTATGATGCGATGCATCGAGTCAGTTTTAAAAACCACCGAGAGGTTTCGAAATATTTAAACAACCAAGACAATCGACTAAAACATCCCACATCATTAGTTTCTACAGCACAACAACAACACAGGTCAAACTGCAGCGAGACCTACTGTTTTCGAAGGAATCCAAAACCACACTGCCAAAAGAACCAAATCTTGGACTACGATGGGCAGGAAAAAAGGACAAATTCTACGACACAATTGGGAGTTAATTTGTGGTTTTACGGCTCAAGGACTACAGTGATCATGATGTGACGGAACCTACAATTTTCTGAGGAATATGAACCTTTAGACCTACAATTTTCCGAGGAATCCAAACCTCTTAAAACCTAGGGAACTACACCCCGGACTACAGTAACAAGTGCAATCTTTATGAAATCTCTGACACAATTGGGAGTTCAATCCAGGTTAATAGCATGTAGACAAATGTCTACCACTTACATCATATGGCAGCACATCAACGTTTTCCCCAAGGAATATTAACTTCCTAAAGCCTAGGGAACCAAACTGTCCAAACTACCATGAACAGTTAGTGTTTTCTCTTCCTTTGGTACAGTTGGGGAGTCGAATTTGGATTAATGGCACTTCAGATGAACACACTACCACTTAAGGGTATATTCATGCTTTTACCAAGGATGGATCCAAGGAAGCGATCACCTCCCACTTGAGCTGGGATTATACCATGGAAAATTTCTGGATCCGCCCTTAGTTTTTACATCAGGACAGCAAAGGTTGCTGCATGGGGACCTACAGATTACTGACGAATGTAAACCTCTTTAGCCTACAAAATCAAACCCTGGCTTGTGTATATTCATACAAAAAAATAAAATAAAAATAATAATATCAAACTTGGTTTATATGGTAGTCAAGTCCATTATGACTACACCATGACAAGACCCTGTGAATAGGAGTGATTCAAACGAATGTAACAGTTTAAAATAAATGGAATTGATCATTCTCATTTGATCAGTGGTTGGTTGATTTTATGGTACAAGAACAACAAAGGTCATGATGCTCCGAATAAGGTGAAGTTGTGGATACAATGTCATTCGATGACTGTCTCAAAAGTAGGTTAGCTTCTATAGTAAAATCATAAAAAGTGAACTGCATTTGGAGAATAAGAATATAGGCACTTCAAAAAATGGATTCCTTTTGATGAATGGGAGTGAATTCTTAGAAGAGAGTTACTCTGCCCATCTCTGGTTAGAATATGTAAAATAAATGAGTTGGTTGGTGAACTATTTATCATTCTTCACTGCGATGAGTAAAGTTCACTAAATGTTTTCGATTTGATTTGATGAGTGAAATTATTTAGTGCCTGATATTTATCCGCTGCTAATTTCCAAAATTTATATAAGTAAATGTTATTTCTGTTATAATTATTTGCCAATTATACCAATTAATAAAGATAAATAATTTCGGAATTATAAATTCTGAAAGAAAATTATTAAAATTACTTTTAATAATTCATGTACTATTTTTTTAGATTTTAGAGCAAAATAAACTAATACTAGGTGTGCTTCACCCAAGTATAGCATGCGATCGGTTTCATGTCCTGAAATTTACGTATTTTAAGACATTTTCAGCCTAAATTCAATGTATACGTTTCCACATTTATCTCAAATAATTCTTTCGAAACCTCTATAGCTCAATTTATGGAGTAAAGTGTCAGTTACAAATTTATAGGCGGTTGAGAAATATACCTTGCATAGCAATATCGCATGGGTGGTAGAACGAGAGTCTAAAAGCTGCAGGTCACAAATTTCTTGAAAAATCCACAAAAAGGTCACGACTCCCGTTATTGCTTTCAGTAAGAGTCACAGGAACTAACAATGGATTATTTTTGTTAAGGTATATGAAGAAGTTTTCTTCACATCTATACTTGTTATTACATATCAATAAAATACCTTCAACCGAACCTGCAACAGACTGTATATTGGAATCTCTAAATCTCGAAACCTCTCCATTTCAAAATTTGTTTCATTTCTGCAAGATTTGAGATAGACAGGTTCTACTGTATAAATTAATAGTTATAATATTTAATATTAACTAATAGTTACAATTGTTATTAACTAATAGTTACAATTGTTATTAACTAACAGTCACAGTTAATATAATAAAAACATACCCAGAAATCCTTTTTTTCACTTTAAAAGGATCTACATCTAAATACTGATGATGTATAAAGTTTTCCAAAGCGAAATCAAGGCATCGTGAAAAATTTTCATCCTTTTCCTAAAATGAAAAATATGTATGTAATCTTAATAGTTCAAATATATTTCAGCGCCACAAATTATTAACTCACTATTTTAAAATTTTAACCACACATTAAAAATCTCATATGAAAGTAAAAATTAATAATCATAAAAAAGTTAGAAATGGGGGATCTTCATACAATTCTATATTTATATTGCTAAATTTTTTTGTTGAATGCGTTTATTATTAAATGTTTCTATTGAGTTCCAACCCATAAAAATGCTTTTTTTTCTCACATCACATATTATTAAAATTGAACTTAGAATGACACTTTAAAGACCACCAAATTATGAAATTCTGATATATAATTATATATAAATAATCTATAAGGTGACTTTCACAAAATTTGCCATACTAGGCGAGTTTGACTGTATATATCAAAGGCATTTTATGCAACCAAAAATTACCTAAAAACATTTCAATGCTAATTTACATTTAATTGAACTAAGCAGCACTTAATTAACGTAACAGCATTTAAGTGAACTAAGCTACATTTTTTGGTGCAAGTGCATGGTTCGTCTGCCGGTTTTCTTTTCTCCCGAAATTGATCTAGAATTTCAGAAGATTTTCTGATGTCATACCTTATGGGTTATTCCACGTCAGACCACCCAAAATTTTGATGATTCACAACCTAACCCTTTTAGATTTCCCTGAAACTTTGAATTCCAAATTTTAACTTCATCTGTCAAATAAATCAAATATGGCCAAAGGTCAAAAGTCACTGAAATAGGCATGTTTTGGATTATTGTGCTTTACATAATTGACTAACTTTCCATTTTAATCTACAAAGGTAAAAGAGGTCTCAGTGAAAGATTTTTTAAAATCTTTCTAAATATGTAATAAAAGTAAGTATTATAAACAGAACTTTTTAAATAAAATGAAAAGAAAGTTTGACCTTGAATTTTCAAAATGGATCGTTTATTTTTTCAAAAAATTATATAGTATATAGCATGATATTCTACACCTTTTATACAATAATTTCTGCCACCCACGTATTAATTAGCTCAAACTAGAGCTTTATTCGTTTTGGAGAAAAAGAGACGCTTTCCCCATCCTGGATTCGAACCAGGGTCCCTCCGTTTAGCCCGGAGTGTCTTGGACCGCTAGACGAATGAGGACAGGAAACAACGCTCTCTTTCTCCGTATGTAAAGATGTTAAGGTATTATTACCCTCCGCAGGGATAACACAATTGCCAAATATGGTCAACACAAGAAAGCCTCCGGGGCGAGATTTTTGTGAGTTTTCGTGGGGGAATTTATTATACAATAATTTTTGCCACCCACGTATAGATTATATGGGTGGCAGAAATTGTGTAATGAAACTCCATCATGAAAACTTACAAAATCTCGTCATTATATTAACAATTAATAATATCTGCGGTAATAATCTCATCTACGCCTTTTCTTAAAATTTCATGATGGGACTGCTATGGGTTCAAAAGATATTAAAAAAATTCAACTCAAAGGTAAGGTTTTATTCTTATGCATTGTGACCTCTCATATTCTAGATTCATCTATTATTGCATAATATACTAATCCTTGTTCAACTGAAAATTTTCAGAATTACAATATTTATAATTATACAAAAATAGGCAAAACTTATTACTAGCAATAAAATAACTACATGTATATTTTATCAACCGTATGGGTGCTAGTAAAGTACTAGTGTTCACTATGAATTTTAAAAAACAGCTGTAGAGCAGCTGTTTTTCAAAATTCATAGTGAGCACTAGTACTTTACTAGCGCCCCTACGCTTGATAAAATACATATGTAGTTATTTTATTCAGTGGCGTAACAAAGTTTCGGGGGCCTCCCTTTTACGAAAATTAATTTGCATATGTATATATGAAGAAAAAAAGACACAGTTATAATATAGACAGAAGATACAACACTATTTATATATATATATATATTATAACTATATTTTTTTTTTCATATATACATATGCAAATTAATTTTCATAAAAGGGAGGCCCCCGAAACTTTCTTATGCCACTGAATAAAATAACTATGCATGTATTTTATTAAGCGATTAACCTGTGACGCATTCCAATATTTTAAACAGAACACATATCGATTAGTCACCGTTTCGTGAGGTAGGATTCGGGCACAAAGCTTGTACTATAGTTTCAAAACTCGTCCAGATTTTATAATTTTTTGATGTTGAGTTCAATTTTAAAGGCAATGAAAACAGCTAAAGTAAATACGCGTAATGAGTTTGCCACAGTTGGAAACCGTTCATTTTATTTTATATTTTACCTAAAGATTAAGAAAAATATCCTTATTAACTAAAAAATATTATTTTTTTACTTATAAATTTTATGGAAAATAAATGACAAAAGCAGAGCCTCCCACCTTACAGGGGTCATCAGTACGCTACGGATTTCATTGCTAGTGATCAGTTTCTCCTATTTTTATATAAATACAAATTATAAATATTGTAATTCTGCAAATTTTTAGTTGAACAAGGATTAGTACATATTATTAAAATGTTGCTGCTTTTTTCATCATTATGTCTTTTATTAAATTTTAATGAATGACATAATAATGAAGAAAAAAAAGCAGTAACATGCGATAATAGACAAGTCTGGAATATGACAGGTCACAATGTGTAAGAATAAAGTCTTACCTTTGAGTCAAATTTTTTTTAATATCTCTTGAACCCATAGCGGTCTCATCGTGAAATTTTGTGAAAAGGTGTAGAACAGGGTTCGAAATTAGTGGGTGCACTGTGCACATGAAATTTTATCCATGCATGTAAATTTTGGATGCACATAGTGCACCTAACTATTCAAAATATGGCTACTTACGTTTATTTTTCAAGAACAGTGACCTATGGAATAATTTTATATAATTTTCTCAATGTGTCTGCATTTGCTTTGAATTTTTTTTTATTACAAATGAATGTTCAATTATTTTGAAAAGTTGCATTCTTTATCTTACATGTTTTAATATAATTATTTCACTTACATTTTACCCGTTTTTAATGTTGAGGTTTACTTTCTATTCTGTTAGTTACTTGTACACATAACTAGTATTTTATGCACGTAAGTCGTAAGACTTGGGTGCATTTGTGCACCTGATTTAAAGAGTTGATTTCAACCCCTGGTGTAGAATATCATTCTATATAATATATAATTTCTTGAAAAAAATAAAATGACCCCATTTTGAAAAATTCAAGTCTAAACCATTCTGTTCATTTTATTTAAAAAATTTCTACTTATAATACTTAGTTTTATTACATATTTAGAAAGATCTTTAAAAATTCATTCAAATGTGACCTCCTTTATCTTTGTAGATTAAAAACGAAAAAAATTGTCAATTTTGTAAAGCATGATAATCCAAAACAGGCCCATTTCAGTGACCTTCGGCCATATTTGATTTATTCGACAGATGAAGTTAAAACTTGGAATATTTTACTTGGGGAATTGTAACAGTTACAAACATCAGGTTGTTCTGACGATCTTCTGCTAGCATTACACATTTCTAAGATTCAGGCATAACTCAAATATGATCTAAACGGGCATTGAGGGTGAAGCCCAAAGCAAGGAGGGGGGGGGTTCCCCACTAACCCTTCACTGATTCAGGAAAATCACAAGGCCCAAAAAAACACTGTAAATAACATAGTGGCAGGTTGGTTGCTCTGTTGCCAGCCAGTTTTGGAAACACTTAAAACATTTTCAGCAGGTGACAGACTATGCACTCTTATCCGTTCTTTTTAAACTCCTATGATTGTGCCACAGTTCATTTGGGATGGGTTTGCCTGTGTTTTATGGCATCAGGTCAGCTAAGACAGTTCACTTGAGTTTCATGGTGCAAGAACAGAAAGGGACATGCTGAACTGGGACCTACAGTTTTCTGAGGAATTCGAACCTCTCAAAGGCCTAGGGAACCAACCTCTGGATTATGGTGAGCAGTTAGTGGCAAGCATTACTTGTTTTAGCATAGTTAAGAATCACACCCAGGTTAACTGCATGTTCGATGAACATGTTACCAATGCAGGATGGGTCACCTAAGATCGTGTTATAATGGGATCAGCGCTTTTCAGAGAAAATGAAAAGCCTAGGACAACCAATATTTTAGAGGCCTTTTAAAATTGACATACACACACGTCTAACATATACTGAGTTCTGAGTTACCAAGTTGAAACCCCTAATATTGTGAAGCCCAGGGCAGCAGCCCCACCTGCCCTGCCCTCTCCTCTAATAGGCCCTAGCAGGGACCTACAATTTTCTGGAGAACCTAAACCTCTTTTTCTTTTTCTTTCGTAAGGCAGTATTTTTCAAAGTGTGTTCTGCAGAACTCCAAGGTGCTACAATGACTCTGTGGGGATTATGCAAGTATTTTGTAAAACAGTGCACGACAATTCTTTTTCTAACGATTTTGACAATTCTTTTTTTAATGATTTTGACAATTTTTTTCTAATGACTTTGACAATTCTTTTTCAGCAATTCAATTTCTAATTGTTGTGTGATTTTCATTAGCTATTTAAATTCTAGTACAGAAACTCTTGTAATTGAAATTTTTTTCATGAACCATCCAATTACTTATTTATGGCTTTATGATTTTGCATGTTTTAATGATCTAATTCTTTTTTTCTTGTAAAATTCCCAGAAAATAAAAAACTGGAATGGATAGAAAAATGATCACTATTAAATGCGTCTTCTATGACTTCCCAATTGTGAGTTTAGAAGAAACGAGATTTTATTCTTAAGTCAATACCGGAGAATTTCCTCGGATTTGCAAAATATGTTAATTCTCCACTATTTAAACAATAGAATTTTGAAGATTAAATCCAGTCAACTAATCTTCTGAGATGCAGGATGTCAAGTGCTGACATTAGTTTCAAACAAAATCAGATTTAAAAAAACGTGCTATCACTCAACTTCGTCTTCAAGATAACTTTAGACCAAAATTTAAACATCAAAACTTCTTCACAAATTCACGATTCCAACTCCATCAAAAAACCACTGAAACTGCAAAGCATTTGAAAATAACTCGATTGCCATCTTTCTTTAAAAACACAGACGTGAGGTCTTTTTAAATCTAGATTAACTTAGTAGCATATTACCTCAAAGTTTGTAACAGACTTGATTAATTCTCGCGTTCTAAACTCAAAAAATTTTACACCATATCTGCGCTTGTTATCCATCAGAACTTTCCTGTTTATTTTCTTGCTCAAATAATTTACATAATTATTAATTTTTCAGTAAAATTATAATTTTACAGAACTTCAAATTAATCTTTCCGGTTTATTGTTTACATGGGTATGGTTAAAGTCTGCGCCTGAACTCAACAAATAAAAATACACCCAAACCAGGTGTTTTTTTTTCTTGTTTTTTTTTCACTATGCAAAGGATATTTATTATGAATAGATTAAATAATATTTTAATGATTGAATTCGAATAAATTAAAAGATGTTAAAGTATTTGCATGTACATAATTATTATGTATC
>QLNU02014176.1:175964998-175983290 GCA_006491805.2 Dysdera silvatica | reverse complement strand
CACCATTTGAATCTTAATATTAGTTACAAAATGAAATTCTCTGCGAGAGAAAAATTTGTATCTATGATTTTCCCCTCCCCCTCTTTTTGAAATTCTCCACATCACCGTTATGGTTATGAGTGTATTTCTTGCCCAGTTTTCCTACATTATTGATGCCATGATTTTTTTTCAAGCTTTCACAATGAAAATAGTAGCATGTCTCAGTCCAGTTCAGATTGTTTATATTAATGTTTTAAAAAATAGCATCAGTAAGCCATAAATTTTGATTCAACAACTGACTTAACCAATTCACGATGGCTATCTTCAAATTTGGTTTTGAGAAAAGTTATTTTTAAGCATGTTCAGAATTCAGACAATTTTTTTTTTTAATGATAAGTGAATTTTAGAGATATTAGTACTTTTCTTTCATCTGTAATTGCCTAGTTACTTTCCCATCTCTGTATCAGTAGTTCTTTAAACTGTGGAAAGTAGTAAAACAAAAACTTGCCATATTCTGAATTGTCTATTGTCTTAAGCAGATAAATTTGCTTATTACGTTTTAAAAACACCCAAACAGACCTTCTGGATTGTGAAAAAACGTAATGTCAATGGTTCTCTCATCTAAATTCTTATTTATATTCCCTGCTTAAAAAAATAAATAAAAACTTGCTACAAATAAAAGCAGCATAGGAAGTAATTGGCTGTGAACTAAACTTGGTGATTGAACTTCGGTGTCTTCTCTTAGAAAAGAATAGCTTTGAACGGGATCGAGGGCAGAATAATTATTTGCATTGACATGGATTTTGTGATATTATTTATCTCAGTTTGTCTTTTGGTTTAGACTTTGCAAGCTTTTTTTGTTTTTGAAATTTTTTATACTAGCAAATGCAGCTGTATTTTGAGAAATAATGAAAACATTACTGGGATATAGTTTTATTTTTCAATTAGTTCTAAAATATGACTTGCCTAGTATCAGTGTTCTTTATTCTAACAACTATATCATTGCAACAACTCCCTGAAAAGGTTTGTAAGAGTCCAAAGTAAACAAGTATGTAATATACATTTGTCATGTCATAAGTATTACCCAAGTGCACATATGCTTAATAGAAAATCAAAATTAAAATGGTCATACTGACCATAACGGGAGCTAGAATAATAACACTTGTTTTTGTTTTGCTATGCTTCCTCCGTGCACTGAAATGTAAATTTAACATGGAAATAAAATTTGCATTGTATTGTATATGCCTAAAATAAACTTTGGTGGTAGTACAGATACTGTCCCACAAGATCAATTTTCCCCTAGAAACATGAAGGAAAGTCGCTGTAGGCCGGGTTTTGACGTCAGAAATTTTAACACGTGATGATGTCACACAGGGTGGAGCATCATACAGTGTTTCTCTGTGGCGGTGGTAAGACGTTTATGGAAGTATTGCAGTGCTTAGGAAGACGTCGGAACATTTCAATATGGATTTTTTTGTTCAATTGCGGTTGAAAGGGAAGAGGAATGTTGTTGGATTGGTTTGTGGGAGAAGGTTTATTTGGTTTGGAGTAGAAGGACCCGATTTGCAAGGTGCGCTGGTATGCTAGGCCTAACGTGGATGACTGTGTAGTTAAAGAGGTGAAGTTATCCGACAGATAAAAGGAATAAAAGTTAGTATGCCGTTTTTATTTTGTTCGCTGCACTGAGAAAAAGGAGCAGGGGGAGGGGAAAAGAGGGGTAAGTTTAGGAGGCGAAGGGTATGGAAATTGGGAGTGGAAAGGGAACAGGAGAAAGGGATTAGAGGGTTAGGGGGGAGTAGGAAGAGACGGCCAAGAAAACAGGGGTTGGGAGGAGAAAGAACATGAGGTTAGGGGGGGGTAGAGGTGAAGGCCCGGAGTAGGATGGAGGAAGGAAAGGGGCGGAGCCTGTATTGAGACGTAAGCAACATGGCGGCAAGCCAAGACAAAGTTGCCAAGTGTATTGGAAACACTTCTCACTAAAAACGAAATGGAACAGTATGTGTACTAGCGCCTAAACTTTTAACGAACAATGCAAATTTTTATAGAATTTAAGATGTCACTGGTTTTTTTTTTCTTATTTAGATGAAAATTGCTGAGCGATCCAATGATGTGGAAACTACTTCTCTAAAACTTCCAGAAACTCAAGAATGCAGTGATAACTGTATCAAAAATTTACCATTGTGTGAATCGATGTTAGAGGATGAGGGTATTCATTTCGGAGAAGTCAAGATCCCAGAAAACACTGAATCTTCACTGACTAAAGTTCCTATGATGCCACCATCTTCTGCTCTAAGTGATATTGATTTTATGAGTATGTCCACCAATTTTGGTAAACAGAATGAAAAAAATTCTTTATTTAATATGGATGTGAATGCTGTTGTGAAAAGGGTGGTAAGTGATGTCATTAGTAATAAAAGTGAAAAACGAGGTGAAAGTTTGGAAGTAGATCCTTCAACAGAAAAATCTGCAGTTGGCACTGCAACCAATGTGACTGGAAGCTCAGGCAATTCAAAAGAAAACGATAGCCAAGAGAAGTTAGTGCAGGATGACAGTTTGTCCACTAATGTAAGCATGAATCACTTGGAAAATGAGGGAATAGAAGAAAACATGGGGAAAGATTTTCCGAAAAGGAAGGGGGATAAAAAAAAGTATTCTAAAGAGTCAAGGAAAGAAAATCGGCGATCCAGAAGTCGGGAACGATACAAGGATAGAAATCGGGATTATCTGAGATCTTGGGACAGAGATCGAGAACGTAAAAGATCATGGGACAGAGGTCGAGAACACAGAAGGTCACAAGACAGGAGTCGAGAACGCAGAAGGTCACAGGACAGAAGTCGTGAACATAAAAGATCGCCTGACAGAAATAAGGAACACATAGATTCCAAACCTGCTAAGCGGAATGCAAGCAAAGAAAGGTAAGATAGTCATTCCATTTGTGAACTATGCAAGCATTTTTATTATTTTATTCATTATTATTAAATGTTTATTCATTCTTATTAAACGTTTATTCATTATTATTAAATGTTAGGGATTGGCCAATGGACCAATGCCAATTTTTTCAATTATTTTTAATTAGTAAAATTTTTAAAGATTACATTATGATATGAACATCAATATTTATGAAGGATGTTTTCTTGTAATTAACATTTTTTTTTCACACACTCACTGTTTGGAGGTTACATGAAGTTGGTATTAAATGGTACATAAATAACTCATCTAGCAGGGAGCATAAAGTATGCCAATTAACTGTTCACCGAGGTGGGGGGTCCCCAGGCCCAAAGAGGTTCAGATTTCTCGGAAAATTGTAAGTCCTGGTGGGTCATTATAACCCTTACTTCCCTTTCTCCATAAAACTCAAACAAGAATTGTATGCTATTATGAGCATCAATATGTTAATAGTAGTATATTTAGAAAGGCGTCCTTACCATCCTGGTGGTAATACACTAGAGTCTCGATAATTCAAACTAAACTAGACCGAGACCACCTCGGATTACTGAAAACTCGGATTTTCCGAAAAATAATAAAAAATTTGACCACTTGAAAATAGCTCACAAAATGCTTAAATACCTTTATTATTTCTTCAATAATGATGAATAAAAGATTTTGTAACTTAAAGAAATTGTAAATTTTTTGTTGTTTTAACATATTGCTTATCTTCCCCAAACAAAATATTTTGTCATTATCAGTTTATCGTTATAGGAGTGGGGTCTCTGCCAAACCTTTTTCCAGCTGAAGTTCCTTGGGTTTTTCTCTTTAAAAAAATGCCCGGAAAGTCTTGAAAAGAAAATTTCAAATATTTCATCGCCTTGAATTTAACGGAACCTCAGTCTTCCAAAAGTCGGATTTTCGAGACTACTGTATTGACCTTTAGAAGCAGAGCAATTACTACAGCACGTAGTGCTGCATTGATAATTGACTTGCGTACAACCAGTAAACAGCAATGTCACCAGACTTAAAATATGCCACATTAGTGAAGTTATGCCCATGTCCAGAGGAGAGGATCGTAGAGACCGGTCCCCCCCCCAAACTAAATTTTTAATGGGACTTGGCTACGGACTTGCATGCTGTGATTGTATCGATACATGCGGTAAAAATTTTTTAATTCCCTCCCCCTGAAATTAAATCCTGGCTACAGCACTGAGTGAAGTATTCTGTTGTACTTACGTTGGTGACAGGTTCAAATCCTTTGGGAAAGCCTAAGTTCCAGCACAACACGATCCTGGCTGTCTGTGCTATAAAACGCAAGCAAACAAGCAATAGCAAATGTGTTAATATGCTTGAAATTAATTTATTTAACATACTCATTGTCTGAGGTAAAAGATTTATCATGTTCCTCTTTTGTACTTCATGCATATTAATTTCAACTGCTTATTAGTTCATAAACATTTTTATAACAAATAATCAGTAATAAAACCTTTGCAAGAAAATGTACATAATAGGAAAAACTGAAATTTTAAGCACGTCCAAATTTTTGTTTCAGTACAAAATTACAGATTCTGATTTTTTTTTTTCTTCTTTAGATTATAAACAAGTGCCAGTTTTTTGCATCCTTCCATTTGTGTATTGCTTTACTGTAATTTATTTAACTATTTATTTTTACCATCATTATTTTGTTGAATTGGTTAACTTTGAGCCTATTTCTTTTATCAGTTAATGTTAATTTTAGCCGAGAAAATATCTCACCTACTTCTTCATTTGATATTGCTGATGAACAGGCAATGCTCAATATCATATGTTTTGCCAACAGTTGTCTGTTTTTGTTTTTTTTTCAAACCGAATAGATGTTTTTTATTGACATTATATGTTATTTATTGATTAATTAATATTAATGATTAACATTACATGTCATTCATTGACATTTACATGTCATTTTTATTAATAATACTGTGGCATTTGAGGTGTTCTCACATGCATTCCCTGAATATGGAATATCATAGCCATAGCTCCAATGGAAGCCTAGAAAAGGGGATGGGGGCTCCGGGACACCCCGATACGGCCCTGACATGCAACATTTCAAGTACCCTCGCATACACTCTCTGAATATGGAATATCGTAGTCGTAGCTCAAATAGCAGTCTAGAAAAAGGATGGAGGCTCCAGGAACCCCGATATGGTCCTGACATGTGACATTTTAAGTACCCTCGTGTACACTCTTTGAATATGGAATATCGTAATCGTAGCTCCAATGGAAGCCTGGAAAAAGGATGGGGGGCTCCAGAATCCCCGATACGGTCCTGACATGAGACATTTTAAGTGCCGTCGCATATTCGCTTTCTGAATATGGAATATCGTAGTTGTAGCTCAGATAACAGCCTAGAAAAAGGATGTTGGCTCTGGATCCCTTCCCAGATACAATCTTGAGTGCTTGGTGGTGACTTCGAACTAAAACCATGATCTGTGAACGATGATCGCAAACTATGAACGAAGACTGCAAACTAAGATCACGAACTTTGTACGATGATCATGAACTATGACGAAGAATGGTAGTTTACAAAAAAAAAAAAAAGAAATCTGTACGAACAGGTTATTTTTGTGAATAGTTCAAAACGACCTGTTCGTTCATGAACGACCCATTTCTAAGGTCAGCGAGTGGTGTCCTTTTCGGGAATCCAGTCATGTACAAAGAGACCAAGCACACAGGGTGATTGCCATCTTGCTATTTTAAGGGCATAAAGGGCGGAAATTTTTCATTTTAAAGGTATGTAGGGTGAGGGTTTTTTGCTTTCAAGGGTGGGCAGGGCGCAACACCCTATGAAAAATGCCTGGGATGAACACTGCATTACCTAAGATGTGGTAAGTAATTTGACTTTACCAACGTGTTGAACAATAGCAATATGTTGATGACAAACGCTTGTCTGTTATCAGAACATGACACTTTAGTAGTTGTGACAGATGGACAGGTATTTGCTGCCGTAGGGAAAAGATTGGGGAACTTCATTACCCAATCAGTGATATAATGAGATTCATACAATCCTTGTTCCACGATGTAAGATACGATTCCTAAAAAGATATATTTTTGCTATCTTCAATATAGTAGTTGAAGGCAGTGTGTCACCATAAGATCAAGTATTAAATCCCAAATAAAGGATGATTTTGTTTAGGGTTACATTGTGATTTGGAGGTCTTGGTAAATGATTGGTCCCATTGAAGTGATTTTGAGGGATAGAGTTAAAATAATGAATTCTACATTTTCTATTTAAATGAATTATGTGTTTTGTATTTAACTTTCAGAAGAGACAGTCAAAAGAAAGCTGCTGAAAAGGAGAGAATCGATAAAGTCAAATTATTAGAAGTGGCAAGAAAGAACGTTCTGACCATGATTGAAAAAGGAACCCTACCCGAAGGAATTGAAATCGATTCCCTTAAAAAGGATCAACTCATACCGATAAAAGCTGGCGGCACTTCAGTAAAAGAACTTACAGGTTAGCTTGTAATTAAGTAGACTATGTTTGATTTTGACAACTAACAAAAACAAAACAAAAAAAACACTTAATATAATAATAAAATTTAAATATATTTAATTATCTTATATATATAGATATATTGAAATGTAAATTAAAAAAAAACATTTAGGGAAGAATAAAAGTGAAATTAGGAAAAATATCAGAATGGGTAGCAAAATAAAAAGCTATTACAAATAACAGACATGATAAAAAGTGATATAACCAAACCCATTAAATAAGATAAAATAACAATGAAAGCAACATCATGGGATGTACTTTTCAGAAAACATTCAAATAATAATGATAAAAAAAATTATCACCATACCAGAGCTGAGACGTAAATCACCACGTGGAGCAAAGATAATTTTCGCAGAGCTGAGATGAAAAACGCCACATGGAGCAACGAAGGTTTTCGATGAAAAACATCATAACACAGTAACAAAAACACTTTAATTTTTCATTAATCGTCTTTTATCCTCTTTCAACTTGGTTCCTTTGAATTTTAATCAAATGGACTTCGTTTGATTAAAATTCTTTTTATCAAAATCTTTTTTAAATTAATCCAATCAATCTATTTCATTGTATGTAAAAGTCACCACTCCCACATGTTCAATCTGATAATTACAGCATGACGAAATTGCCAATGAGAAGCTCTGACTTTGTGAAACTCATTTTGTTTGTGTTAAGTGGGGGAAATTTTCCAAGGTCTGTTGATTATCAGTTCATTGTAAGTGGTATTTTGTCTTAACTGTGTTCGTGTTAAAGGTAAAAATGACATAGGGATTCCTATGCAATTTGATGGAAATTCAACAAACTGTTTGTATTAGAAGTTAATTCGTTTTAAGCATGTCTGTTTTAATGAGGTTTGACTGTATACAGAATTTATGATGGGATGATACACCATTCTAAATTAAATACAGTATTGATCAAGAGTATGGCAGCTGCAAAGAAGCTGATAGAGGTTGTCAGATGACAATAGATTCCACTTAAAAGTCCGAGGGGTTAGTTTCTTAAGCCTGAGTCCTCTGAAAACTATGTAGGTCCTGTCACAGCATGGCACTTGCTGCCCTTGTGCTGTAAAACTCATACAAACAATAAACATTCCTTCTTTATGATTTCTTACAATTTCTTGAGGATTGCCCGGTGCCTATTAGTATCTACAGTAAGTCAACTGCATAAAGTCAATGAATCGCACACTTGATGGATCCCAAGAGACCGTTGCTAGCATTTTGGTAACATCATTGGACTTCTTCTCAGTAAACTAATGTGTTTTTATTCGATTATTATTCGCCCACTGGTTGGTGTGAAAATATGGAATGAGGTCTCATCACCATTAGCAGTGACATTAGAAACCCTGCTACCTACCATCTCATACCACTGCAACAACCTCAAAGGTGGCATTGTTCATACGTTTTTGGTTGTCTTTTGTTGACATACAAAGCATCCATCCTGCACAGACTTTGCTATAATGCAACTGATCCTGTATGATTCATTGTACAATGCTACAACTCAATCCTGCCTTACCTGTAATACTTTTCAAAGTTGTCCATCTTCCTTGAATGTATTCCTTGACATACGCAGCGCTGTCTTCTGTCATTGAATCATGGGCGCCGACAGCATAAAAATATTGGGGGAGACAATATACCAGTAGAAGGCTTTTTTTTTTAATTGAAGAGGGATATGGAATCCTAATACCAACATTGGAGGATGCCCCCCCCCACTAACAGCACCCATGTCATTGAGGAATGTGGATAATTTCATTACTGGCACTCTCTGCTGTCTACAAATGTTCAACACCATTTCACAACTACTGTTTTGATGTCATCTTGGCAGGATTTTGATTACATTTAACTACTGACTTTCTATCTCCCTCTGCATCCATGAAAAACTTTCAAACTTTGCACATCCCAATATCAAACCAATTATCCATGCAGATAGTCATTTCAAACTGACAGAACACATATCCAGTGATGCACAGAAGGAATTCAATGCAGTGTTAAGCAGCATAGCCATCTGTCAGATATTTTAACGACATTCAAACTTGTAACAAACTCATAGCGTTAATTTGTAGTATGTGTAAACTTTTCTTTATTGCCCTTTTTTTTATATATGTGCATGTGAATTTTCAATGATGTTCTAAATTTAAAATGCTTTTTGTAATATCAGGGTGAGCATTATTCTTCATTCTGTGATTTTATCCTTTCAGATTTTTGCCGAACCCTTTCGGAAAGAGAAAACAAAGGTGACACTGAGAACGAAAGTAATTCAAAAGATGTCAGCCATGATGAAAGTGAACAACCTTTCATTCATCACCCATTTAAGTTGAAAGAACCTTCTATCATAAAAATGAACATTAAGGTGCGAGTTTACAAATGAAATACAGTGAAGCTGCAATAAAGTTCATATTGCTTATGGTTTGCAGGAATGGCACAATTAAAAACGACGAAAAAAAAGCTCCACGTTTTGAAATAATTATAAAATTTTTACTGTAATGAAAATATATATAATCATGCTATAAACTTGTAGAATAATAAGTGGCCCGGTATTAAATTAAAGGGTGTGCCGCCTGATGGAGGATGACTTGTTTGCCATACTAAAATTTGTAACTCAAAAAGCATATTTTTTTCGCTGTATCATTATTGCAACCTATAAGCAATATGTGTCTCAAACCTAAACTTTTTTATTTTACTTTTGTATTTTTTCATTATTGTTTTATATACATATGCAGAGCCGACAAGAGGAGGGGCTGCAGCCTGGGGTCCCCGTATGAAATCTAGGGGCCCATGCCAGCAAGGACCTATGCTGTGAGGGGTCCCGACCCAGGGAAAGGGTTATGGGGTTGGTTGAAGTGAACCTGGGGGCCCGCATTGACTCTTGGTGCCCCTGTACATATGTAAGGCTTGACAAATTATGGCAAACTATACTCAACCGCCTCGAGAAGAAAAACTTGGGACATAGTAGGAAAGTAAGGTTCCCTATTCACCAACTGCAAAAATCTAGTTCTTAATGGCAACCAGATTTGTCAAGTCTTGCATATTTGTTATATATATACACATTCTGTCAAATAATTACCAGGAATTGTTTATTTAAAATGCCCGTTTAAAAGTTACGGAAATATATTTTTTATTTTTGCTATAAGTTTGTACCGATGTACATAATTGTTACATGAAGTCTTGTCATGACCTGTCAACCAGTTATTTTAACAGCCGTTGGCTAGGTTAGTTGACCTCAAGTGTGCTCTATGATTTTTAAAACGGATAAAGATACCAAATGAAGAGGTTGCCTCAAATTTTGTGTTGCCAACGAAATTTCTTATAACAAATTGCTGAAAATGTTGGAGAAGGCGAGTCAGCCTTATCGAAAACATAAATATGCGAGTGGTATAAAGTAGTATTTCTTAACCACTGGGCCCTGGCATCAATTATACTGGGCTGCGAGTGATTCACCTGGAATTTGTCATTTTAGTTTCCTCGGCATTTTTCATGAATAAATGTTTTATCGTAGAAATATTCGGAGGAAAACAATAATCATGACTGCGTTGAAAAGCTCAGACACAGAACGCCTGCATATCATCTGTGCAAAAGATGCCAGTACTCCAAGCCGTGTGTTTTTAATTATATGAGTATTCATGAATGATCGATAATTTTCAGACATCGAAATCTTTTAGCATTTGAGAAAGGGTATAACGCTCATTATGACCTGTCATAAAAAGTGCCTGCAAGCCGATTAAAATAATATACGGTGCATCCTCTGCTATTAAAACTGAACAAAATAGAACCATGTTGGGAAGGATGGCCGCTGGAGTTGGTGCTGTATTCCCAGTACTGAACGAAATACCATCTGTATTTCAAATGCCAGTAACATATCAGCAAAGTGTATATTAATAGAAGGAATGTACTGATAGTCTTTATGATTATGCTATAATTAGTTAATCATACTTTCGATAGTTTAATGTATGGACTTGGGGGGGGGGATGGAAAGATATTCACGAGCGGAGTACGTAAATTGCAGACTAGTGAAGGTGTTACTACAAAATTCATAGGCAACTTGTGGATAAATATTTGGTCTGCATTTTGCAGGTGGTGTTTTAGTTTTCATAATTAGGGAAAAAAATAAAGTAGTTCGCTGGGGGTTATATACTAGTAAAACTTCTTTAATTCAGGGGCAGTCTCGATGTACATTCAGGTGACGGTCCGTTATATTTATGTTCTGGGCTACCGCCCAAAATGGCAGAAATAGTAATTATAACCAAAAACAAATTACTGTAGAAATCGTTTATAACGACCAATTGCATATAACGATGGAATTTTTACAAGAAGTTTGGTTTCCTATTCTACTCCATATTAAATATATTGGTTATAATGACGAAACCTGCTATAACAACTGTGATTTTATGGTCTACATAGATTTTAAGTATGGAAATCGGTATTGTATATGACGACGCGAATTGACAGTCATACATCGGAACCACATTGGTTTGAGACAAAGCCTGACTCACACTGTTCCGTTCAAATAAAAGAAGTCGGATGCATAGTCCGTTCAAATGAATTAAATTTTATTTTTTGCCAAGTAGGTTCTGACCTAAGGCTCTGCTGTTTCGAAACTCCCTAAGGACCTTGGAGCCTTGTCTTATTAAAATTTAGGCGTTATTTTAATCTTATTTATTTACATATGTCCGAGAAATTTTTATTACTGCTAAACCTGAACGTTGAAGATAAAGAAAAAAAAAAGTGATTTATTACTTGAATATTATGAGGGCTACACTTTTTCGGGGCCCATTCTAGGGCCCCATAAAATTCCTAAACCGGCACTGTTAAAAAATAGTTGGTATGGTATAATTAATATTATTTATTACATTTGTTTTCTATATTATATACTTCGGTATTTTTTTTACAATTTTTTAATTTAAAAAGTAAAAAAGTACTGTGTATTTAGTGTGGCTATAAATATAATTTAATATAGACGGAAATTAAATTCATTATAATTAAATATATTTTTATTTAATTTTGAAAGCTAAACGTTTACTACTTTTTACTATCAAAATAATTTACAAAACCATAAAGTGTATTACTACACTACGATTTTAAAAAGTTATCGTTTATAACGACTATCGGTTATAACGACCGAATTTGCACGGTCCCTTTGGAACTCGCATTAAGACCATTGATCCTATTCCAAGTGGCATGTTGTATAGTTTTGGTATATAAAAATATCAAAGTATTTTCAACAATTTACATACGTTTATAGTAACTTGATGTTAACATGGTTGTCTTTTCAGAATGCAACTCCGATTCCTATAAAAACGCATGCCGAGAAAGTGACAGAAAATGCTCGAGTTTTAAGTGCTCAGTTTCCTGTTTCTAGTGGCGATAAACATCGACAGTTAGAATGGGTTCCTGTGGAAAAGAACACATCAACCACCGTTGCTAAACTCAACGAGGCAAGACCATCCAATGCTGAAGAACAGTCATCCCAAATCGTGTTATATCCACCACTGCCACCCGTTCAAGAGGATGTGATACCTCCTCTTCCTCCTCCACCACCGTTGCCTCCACTGTTGCCAAGATTGTCACCACCACCGCCGCCACCTCCCCCTCTTCCCCCACCTCCTCCCATGGTAGTATCTCAACAACCTTTTACATCATATCCAATATACAGTTCATCGGAGACACTCAATTTCCCTGCAGACTCTCAAAGTGCTCCATTGCAGTTTTGCACTGGATCCTCCAGCATGTCAATGCCACATTCTACATTTACCAATAATACAAATTATATAACGATGCCCACAACATCTATTACGAAATTAAAAAAAGTGAGTTGTGTGTGTGTATAACTTAGTTAACATTTTATTCTTATCTTGCATCTCAGTTTGAACTTTCGTTAACAGATCATGACCCATGTTAACGTGCATGTCACAACTTCTATTCATGTGTATATAGTAATTCACATGCTATAATTTTTTTTGCATGTTATCTATAAGGATGGTTGCAACCAAAACCATGTACAAGGGGAGGTAGGGGTTAAACCCTCCCCAAATTTGAGCAATATTATCTATTTTAGATGAGACAATTTTTTTTTTCTGTTAACTTTCTACTCCCCCTTTTCAATCTTATGCACAAATCTGTTTATAAAACTATATGTTTTTGTTTTGTTTTTTAACTCAGTGAACTCGGTTCAAACCCCAAAAAATATATTTGGTGAAAACATATCTTAACTTTGGTATTTGACTTTATAGTGCAGTGTTTCTCAAACTTTAGTTGCTCATGGACCCTTGGGCATTCCTTTATTGATTGTGGACCACATGGGAGGGTGATTCTCGCCCCATTAAAAAATACATTGATATATTGCCTGAAATTAAGTTTGCCAACGTATGGTTAATAATATTAAGCACTACTTAGCCACCGTCATAGTGATCCTGCCTCTCACAAGGAAAGACATAAATAACTCCCGATTTATGTGATTTATTGGCAGGCTTATATACATATATAAGAGCTTCGGCAGAAGAGATGTATTCATCCCTTGAAATATAATTTGTAGTTAATTTTAACTTCTTTTATGGTAGACTTTAAGCTTTTTCAGTTTTTTTTACTTTAAAAAGGCACCAGCTTTTGACAGAAAATCTCAGAAATCTCCAATCATGTTCTTAAAATATGGGTTGGTTGCCAAACCCACCTGAAACAAAATAATTTTTTCAGTTTTTGATTTTACCGTGTTTGGCGCAGTATAGCCCAGATGCTCTTGTGCCATAAAAAATCCAAGCACACAAAATAATTTTCAGAATAACGCTATTTGATAAGGAGAGTGTCAGTTATGATCTTATTTTGTCAAATTTACAATGAAAATGACATCATTAATTAAATAATAATAAGCAATGTAGACAGCATGGGTGTATTCAGAGGATTCAAATCTTTCACAAAATGCCGTAAAGTAACGTTTATAACAAGTAATATTTATGAGAAATTCCTTAAATCTCGCACGAACCTAAATTCTAACTATACCAGCAATTTCTAGTTAAATTCTTTTTTCTCTGAAATTCCAGATGACCCATGTATAATGGGAGACAATTACATTGCAAAATAAGTTGTGTGGCATGTTTGTATTTCAGGCTTTTGATTTGTTATTATTTATCGAGGTAATTTTATGTTCCAGCCTGTGGATTTGCACGCAATTGTTGCCAAGCGGTTTAAGGCATTGCAGGTGTTACAGCAGAATCCTAATGACATCAAGGCTTTAACGGATATTCAGGAAGCACAGATGCAGGTACAGACGTCGATATATCATAGTAGTGAGTTCTGGAAATTTCAATAACCGGTGCCTTAAACTGTCGACATTTTATTAACCAGTTCACGGGTGGGGGGGGCTCTATGCAGCGTCCAGCTAAAAATAAGCAACTGGTTCTTATTTTTTAAAAATGTTTTAACGACCGTTTGGCTCTCTTGAATCCTCTCCAGCAGCTCACTATTGATTTACTGGAACGTGTATTTCAAATGATGTTCAATTTGAATTTTGTCAAATGATACATGAAATGAATTTTTTTTTCTAGATGCAGTCTTGGGTTGAATCCAAACAGGTACCTGGCCAATTTACCGGCAGCACTAATGTTCGGCTACTCAGTGCTGATGAACTGTGTGGGCCGAAACCTGTATGGGTAAAAAAGGTAGGTTTTTAGTTGATTCTATGTGAGCATATATTTTTGACTTTCTGTATACATTGATAATTAATAAGCATATAATGTTATGTATTAATATGTTAATAAGTATATGATGATTGAATAATTTGAAGTTGCAGTAGTAAAAAAAGATTTGCAGAATTATATTTCCCGATTTGCTCAGATGACTGATTGAAAATGATTTCGCACAACTGTGACTTAAGTGCAGGCAAATGCATTCACCGTTCAGTACAGAAATTGACCAGTTCTTGCCATAATTTTAGTAAAGTTTCGTCACTAGTTTAGATGGAAAAAAATATTAAAACTGTGGTAAGAATGTATATAAAAGCATCTGTATTCTAGTGGCGTAACGTGACTTCAAAAATGGGAGTCTCTAAGAGTTCGCCGTCCCCCCCCCCTCCTTGAATAAAAAAAGTCACAATTCATGCATATATTATCGCCATTATGGCCCTGTGGTAGCGCAGTGTTGTACATTCGCCTAGTGTACCATTAACTCGGGTTTGACTCAGAATGGTGCCAAGAACACTTACTCAGAGATCTCATAAAGATCACACTGCTCACTGTAGTCTGGAGTTGGTTCCCTAGACCTTAAGAGGTTCAGATTCCTTGGAAAATTGTAGGTCCAGAGGTTCGGATTCCTCGGAAAACAGTAGGTCCCGGCACAGCATGACCATTGTAGTCCTTGAGCCGTAAAACCACAAACAATCGCCATCATGATGATATATATATGAATTGTGACTTTTTTTTTGTTCAAGTGGGAGATGGTGAGTACGTAGAGGTAGCCCACTTTCGAAGTCGCGATACACCACTGCTGTATACAATATCAGATCAAAACACTTAGAAAATTAAAACTGTTCACATTTCAAATGCATCAGAGAATGATTATGAAAATGAAAAACGAAGTAATTTCTATTACAAGAAAGCACTGACCAAGTTTTTGGTCAGTGCTTTTGTATATTATTCAGTGAATAAAACACTACAAAGAAACTAAATAACTGTAATTGTTTTGAACACTTCCCCAATTGAACTATTAATATAATCTCTAATATAATTATTAATGTAATAATGTTGACATTAACTTTAACCTTTGTTGCTTGTATAATTTATAAATAATAATAAATTTGTAAAAACAGTAAAACTTATGCCAAAAACTGAAAGTTCTGCTGATATTTATATACCGAAGCAGATTAATTTCATTTTAGTTAATTAAAATTTAAAGATTTCCCTTTTAAATGTAGTGGCTGGTAAATTTGCCAGACTCAGTTTATGGTAAATTTGCCAAACTTGGTGCTTTATTTTTAGTTTGTGTGTATGTTAATGAGATGACATATAATTGAAGCTCAAATGTGCAATTCATGTTGGATAGTAATGTGTTAAATACATATATAGAATGTCTAGTAATGTGCATGTAAAAAGTCTATATTTGTGTGCATATATATAAAATAGGGTGTCTGGCTATATGGAAAATTTAAAAAATTGGAGGGAATTTGAACTGTAAAGACAAGGAAATTAGAGTTTCAATCATAGGCTTAAGTGTTGTAGGCACCTGTGGGGCTCAAGCCCTCCCCACCCCACCAGTAATTTAAAATAAATCACGATTTTAAGTTTAATGTGTGAATTCATATGTCTGTTTCTCTCCCCCCCCGTAACTTTAAAAACTTTAGAATGTTTCTTTAGAAAACTTTAGAATTATAATAGCCTATTAAAATATTTTCCTAAACCCTGTACTTTTTGTACTGCATTACATACTGAAAAATTTAAAAAAATTATACCTTTGAATTTAAGACAAAAGCTACCTTTTTGTGCAAATAAATAAAAGTAATAACTTGTATAAAAATATTAAGTCCAAATTTTTAGGAGAAAGAATGTTTGCAAAGCTAAAACTTGAAAGAAAAAAAGTTTTTAGCTAAATTATCTTAAATGTGCTAATATGTTTCCTTTCCCTTATATATAGTCATACCAAACTTTTAAATGAAATAAAAGATGAAGTACCATCTTTTCGCATATATGGTCGAACCTGTTTATCACGAACTCGAAAGAGGCCGTATGAATTTTTTTTTATATAAATATTTCATTAATATAAGTTTTTATTGTAAAGAAATACATTTTTAATTTTTGCCGTGTGTGTTTTTGTGTAAATTCAGACTTTAATCGAATTATAAATGACTTTGATTTGTGTTAGCGGATTTTGTGATCATGAAATTTGTTTTGATTATGCAAATCTTGATGTGTTGCTTACTGTAATTAGTAACTGGAAATCCACAAAGAATCAGAGAAATTGAACTCGGCCAGACACCATGATAAAAAAGCATATTAACGAGGCATATATAAATGAATATTAATGTGCTACTATCTGGAATTGCTCATTGGCTTAGTTAATGTCATATTGTTTAATCTGCTTGACGATAAATATCTTCAGCACTTTCAGTTTTTGTCACCAATGTGTTTGTAGCTACTTCTGCAGCAGGCTGTCATTTGACAACGAAGTCGAGGCTTCGGGTATTTAGCAACTGATAACGAAGAGTTTCATGACCTAGTTGCCATTCATAGTAAGTCCACTTTGTTTTTTGCATCATTTGCAAATGGAATGGTTCCTTTGTGTGCTTTGCCCTAGTTCATATCGTAAGCGTACTGGCTAAAATTATTGCTGTTACCATCATGCATAAACTTCAACTTGCACCAGATTACCAACTATAAAAAAAAAGTGGGGCTATTAACAGTTAAAGGACTTCGTGGAAGTGAAACGGCATGAAGACTCATGTAATTCCGAGAGGAGTGTAAGGTAGACGAGCATTGAGATGAGTTCCCGAATTTATTTGAGAATATCAGTAACTTTAGCCATATAAAAAATGCTTCAGCAGCTTATTGGTTAGAGATAACTGTTGAACTCCTGTTAAGACTTGTAGATGTGGTAAATTATGTCATAGGTCACATTATAGATCAAAGGTTATGCGAGTTATGGGTCAAAGGTCACATTAGCTGTAAATCAGAGGCAGGGTTAGTTATTGTTTCAAGGTGATGTCATTCATAGTTCCAGAGTTAGGTTAGTCATAGTTCAAAGGTCATTTTAGTCATAGTTCAAAGGTTATGTTAGTCATAGTTCAAAGCTCAGCTCTGTTATGCAGTCTTGGAATATAAAATTGAAAGAGTTTCATGGTCCGTAGGTGGTGCAGTGTGGTAACGTGTTTGCCTAGTGCGCCACTAACTCAGATTCAACTCCCAATGGTGCAAAGAATGCTTAGAGATCTCATAAAGATTGCACTGCTCACTGTAGTCTGGGGTTTGGTTCCCTAGGCCTTAAGAGGTTTGGATTCCTTGGAAATTTGTAGGTCCAGAGGTTCGGATTCCTTGGGAAACAGTAGGTCCCAGCGCAACATGACCATTGTAGTCCTTAAGCTGTAAAACCACAAACAAACAGAAAGAGTTTCATAAACTGTGAAGCCAAAATGATATGATCGGCATTAATTCATATTGAAAAGGTACATTTCTCCCATAATAAAAAATCAACGACTCCAGTTATCTATTTTGAACAATTTCAGAGATAGTGTAGCCTGGGGTAATAATAATTTTACATTAGCTTTCTTAATTAAAGAAAATGACATTCACACCGACAATTACTAAAAGTGTGCATTTTTGGATTTATTTTCTATACTGGCATTTTTATTTATATCCATTTTGATTTGTCTCTCTGCAAATCTTCGTCAGAAAATTACGAAAGAGAATTTTTTTTTTTCATACATTGTTCATCTCTTTCATACTCTTTTGAAGAAGACTAGCATAGCAGCAAGTTGAAATGTCAATAAAAATAGAACTCGTTGGCAATAGAGCAAACAGAACCATTTTTTTAGTATTTGCGTTTGATGCAAAAGTTTGATCAAATGACTGCTTGTTGCTAGCTTTTATCATAGTAGAATCTAGCATCCCATCATTGCTAGTTTCCCGGTTACTAGCTTTCCACAAAGAACGAACAGGAGCTGCCGCCACAGAGAAATAGAACAAGCGGAGGGTAAGGTATTCAGCAAACCTCATTCGTTAACTCTTTTTCTTTTTTTATAAGAATTTTTATTAAAACTTTTAAATTTGCATTGGGTAAAGGGTTTTTAATTTTGGTAATATTACCTTATTTGTGTTTCTAATTTTTTGTTTATTAGTTTTGGCAATAGCTGCATGTCATAAGGGTCCAATATAACTATAGATCTGTA